>JAQFZC010008519.1:0-10106 GCA_034695205.1 Dicyrtoma fusca | reverse complement strand
CAGCAAAAAAACATTAAATCATGAACTTTTTCTTGAAATAGTGAGTAAAGAATCTGTCTACACATGAATACCTTCAGCGAAAAAAAGGCTTGATTGAAACCAAAATATTGGAAATCGAATTTAACCATTTTGAATGTCAAAAAAAGTTAAAATTGAATTTTTAGTTTTTTTAAGCTTCTAATTCTTTGAGGAGAAACTTCTAAATTATATGATGAAAAGTGAAGTGGATAGGCTTTCATGTGCATCCAAACTTATATTTCTGCCACTACCGGTCTTAAAACAACACCCCGTGATCACATTTAGGGACCGATCTCATTTAGGACAGTTACTGTCATGTACACTATGAGATTTCATGCTAACTAGCTGTTCCTTAGGTTGATTGATGCAGCTTTGAAATTCCTACAAACAGTACAAACATGCATAACGTTATTTCATCCCTCCTACCCCCCTCCCTAGGGTTATATTTGGTTATTTTTGTATTACCCCCTACCCCCCCCCCCCTATTGGAATAACGTAACTGTTGCAAGCTCCCAAAAGACAGCAGGAAAACAGGAAAAACAGTCAGTAGTTGTTCTGACTGTTTTTCCTTATATGAATAAAACAGCCTCCTTTCTATATTTTTGACATTAAAAAGGCGAATTATTTCAACCAGGTAGCTACTTAACTTTTTCATCAATTTTCTAACTTGTATCTAACAATATTACTTTTAGATCAGAATCTGGTTTTATTTATTTATGATTTTTTGTCGGTTGCACAATAGTACAATATGGTCTATTCTTTATTGGTAATTAATTAATCACGCATGCACTAAATAAATAACACATCAATATCAATAAAATGCCGAAGATTTGTCCGAAAAAGTTTAATCCTTTAAACGAAAACATGCCAATACAATGTACTATATAAGCTGAACTAGGTAGACTACCCTTTTGGACCTAAATTGTGTCTGTCTCAATGATCCATAGATAAAAAAAAATAATACTTATTGTTAGGTATTTAATTTACGTATGTATATAAAACAGTTATAACCCCCACGCCGACGCCCTCAATAATTGTAATTTCTCCAAATGACAATAATAAAATAATTATACCTACAATAGGGTAGGTACACGTAATTGTGATAATCAATAATATAATAACGAAAGTACTAAAATAATCCCAAAGGTGTTGCATTATTTCTAATTGCCATACCATGGGGTGCGTTGTATGTAAAATCTAGCTGGCAGGTTTCAAACCTACAACAAAACCCACAAGACTTTAAGCTCAAGTTGTACAAATATCTCGTCATTCAAGTTTATTTTCATAAATTGCAAGGTCTTTTTAAGGATTTCGTGAGTGAGGCAAAATTTTGGCAGTCATTTAAAACTTTTACCCCAGTTAAGTGGTCTTTACGTTAATACAATATTCCAAATTCCAGAAATTTTATTTTCTAAGTTGTACAAGTTTTTATAAATGCTCACCATATTAGGGTAGTGCACTTAATTGTGATAGATCATGTTTTTGGCCTTAATTTGTGTGCTATTACAAATTGTATCGTAAATTTTAATTTAGTGTCAATCTCAGTTGGTTTCTTAAAGGGTTAGAGTAGCTATTTAAGATGACTTTTCGCTCAAAACACAAAAATACCGAGAAAATTGTTCATTAGAGAGTATTACTGGAAGGTAGAATAAGGATTCCACTTTGTCTGAGAACTCATTTTTCGTCCCTATACAGACCAATAGTAAACTTAAAAATATTATTTGGCAGTATCCGGGTTATATAAATAGTGTGTTCCAAAGCCAAACCTTGTGGTCTTGCTAAAATACTCTCCATTTGCTGCAATGCTAAAATGACTCTTTACCGAGGTGCCTTTTGTGGGTTTGAAGTTTGAAAAAATTTTCAATTAACGTATGATTACAACGTTAATCATGCTTATTTTGACTATTACTTGTTTTTAGTTTGGACTAAATTTTGCCGGTCGAAATTGACAAGGTTAAAATTTATCACAAGTAAAAGTGTCAAAAAAAGTGTCATTCGATAATTTTCGTGTACGCTGAACTCACCCACTCCAACGTACTTTTTGAAGTCATTTTCCAGACTAATTTAAAATTATTTTTTGATAAACGTGTACAATTGTTCAGCGTATGCAGATTGTTTTTGAGTTTTGAAAATAGTCACCCTCTTAGGTTTCTAAGAGGTGCAATTCAAAACTTGTCGAAAATTTATCACAATTACTTGCACCTACCCTAATCGCCTCTAAAATGTTCGCCGACGGGCAAGCCGGAATCCGGTCCCTGAAATAGGTGCTTGAAATAGTACTACTACTATAGTACTACTTTTTTTTATTTAGTATTAGTAGATTTTATTTAGTAGATACTCCGTTTTGTGGATGTGACGTTTTCGATTTCGGTCTGTAGATGTGACGTTTTCAATTTCGGTCTGTAGATGTGACGTTTTCAATTTCGGTCTGTAAGTGTGACGTTTTCAATTTCGGTCTGTAAGTGTGACGTTTTCAATTTCGGTCTGTAGACCTGACATTTTCAGTTTGGTTCAGTTACGACTGACGGCCATGCCTCTGTGGTGTCTCAAATTGTTCTCTGAAATTACAATAATTATTACAAAATTATAAATTCATACACAAAGTGAAGGGAACATTGTTTGAAGGCTGCCTTCATTGTTCTTGTTCAACAAAGTTCAATAAAACTAAGTTTTATTTCTAAATTGCTGCTCGACTCAAGTTCTTTCTAATGGTATACCTATACACTTTTAATAAATGGTAATTGGTGGCCAAGTGGCAATGGCAGTATTCTACGTCGCACGTTTACCAGTAGCTTTTTTAGTACGGTGTCCTCAGTGGCATGCAAAGAATTACAAAATATTGAATTTACGCGTTAAATTGTTGTTTAAATGCAACCATTCATTTCAAAAACAGTGAAGGCAGCCTTCAAACAATGTTCCCTTCACTTTGAGTATGAATTTATAATTTTGTAATAATTATATATTGTAATTTCAGGGAACAATTTCAGACACCACAGAGACATGGCCGTCAGTCATAACTGAACCAAACTGAAAATGTCACATCTACAAACCGAAATTGAAAACGTCACATCTACAGACCGAAATTGAAAACGTCACATCTACAGACCGAAATTGAAAACGTCACATCTACAGACCGAAATTGAAAACGTCACATCTACAGACCGAAATTGAAAATGTCACATCTACAGACCGAAATTGAAAACGTCACATCTACAAAACGGAGTATCTACTATTTCAAGCACCTATTTCAGGGACCGGATTCCGGCTTGCGCGTCGGCGAATATTTTAGAGGCCTAAATATTCGATAATATAAGAAAAAAAGTTATTTCACTCCACCAGGCGTTGCGCATTAGAACCTAATTGATATTTCAAACATTGCTGTTCTAACCGAAATTGCAATGTGTATTGATTACTTTACACGCGCATTGGGAAACAACGTAGCGAGATGCTTCCGCGCTTCCGACAGAACTATGGAGTCGGAAATATTTTTTATTTTAATCTCTTGAACAGATTCTACTGGGTCAAAGTTCAAAGCATTCAGCAATCTCTCTACATTAGTTTTGTCACTGATATTTTGACATGTACTAAAATCGAACGCAACGAATCGCAGTTTGGGACACATTGCTGCTAAGTTAGTTTCGGAAGGAAATAATCCATTCTCGTCGCTGCTAAGATCAGTCAGAGGGTGCTCTAACTCTAATTTCCAAAGATGAGGTAACAACTTGGGCCATTTAATTCCATTCCCTTGACGATGTAAAATCATTAAACCATTCCACTTGATTGTTTGCAAGCAGCACGAGCAAATTTTGAGAACTCGGCTTACAACACTGACTGCTCTCTCGTGCATTTCAGGAAAATCAGGCCAAAAACGTCCGAAGGTTTCATCCGCTAGGGAAATTTCCATGTGCTCAAGTCGTGGCCTTGTCGTTGTTTCCTGCTCGTAGGCTAAAGCAATCCTCTCCAATTTTTCAACATATTCAAAAATCGGACAGATAAACAAATCCCGAATTAAATGTACTCTAGTTACGGGTTGGAGCAAATGTACTTTTAAAAATACATCTGACGACACTTTTTCCACATTTGGAGACATTTGCAATATTGTTTCGATTACTTTTGCAGACACGTCATATAAGTGTACAAACTTTAAACTTGTATTCCTCGTCTTGGTTGAGCATCGCTGAAGAATTTGACGGAATTCCGGATCACTTGAAAATAGCTCTGAACAGCTAGAACGACCCTCACCCCCATTTTCCCAGGAAACAGTGGAAGGAGCAATTAGAGTCAACTCGAGAAGATTTGGCGTTAACGATAACAGAGTTTCCATTTGCTCCATTAGGACCGACTCGTGTGGCCAGTCGGTAAAATGAGACAAAAGTAATTCAGTTATGTTGATACCGTAGGTTGTGAGGAAACTCGTAAATATTTCATCGGTGTGGATATTTCTATTAAAGAAACTGAATTTAATGGCTGGGAAAGTGTTCGGCTGCTGGAGAAGTTGAGTCAAGCTATTTAGGCAAGTAGGTTTATTGCTAAAAAGTTTTAAATGCACGAGTTTTTCAAGAGGCTTCATAGCAAAGGACAACCAACGATGGGAGACGAGTCTACAGTTGAGTAGAGCGGAAACAGGGGATTTGGCCAGTTCATCAAATATTTGCTCCAGAATCTTAACATTAGAAATAATAAAAAAATTATTATTATTACATATTTGCATCTTGGCTTCATTATCATCTTTTAAAGCACAGCGCAGTGATTAAAGCTAGGGTAGAAGCAGGTAATTGTGGTCAACGAACTGATAATTTATTCTTTTGCTTTCATTACGTAAAATCCATCGGTCACAATTACCAGCTGACCACAATTACCTGCTTCTACCCTATACTATGCATAAGGTGATAAATAACTAAATTACAGCAGACAGTTCTACGGTAAGAGTACCTGCACAATAAAACTTTATTATTAACACAATGTCATGTAACCTATATATTGTGTAGCTACATGTGGACATAAGTTTTTCCGATTTTGGTGCACGACACTTCTAACTTACCTATCGTACCTAAAAATCGCAGCAGATATACGTAACTTACCATTAAATGATTAGGGTGAAGACTTGCAATTGTGGTCGGCTGATAAATGTGGTCGCCCCCTTTTTCACCCAATGTCAACGGTCAACAGAAATTGAACACACCTAGTTTCGAAGCTTCGGGTACCGAACTTGATATTGAGTATGTCAGATTTCGATTGACATTTGACACAGGGTGAAAAAGGGGGCGACATTTATCAGCCGACCACAATTGCAAGCCTTCACCCTAGTGCTTAGTTTATTCAAGTCTGGATCTGGAATGTGGTCCCCATCAGTGGAAGTGGAAACCATTCCTAAGGTTGAATATGTCCAAATCCGGGCCGGGTCTGTTTAAGGTGTCCAACAAGTGTGCCGAGGGGATGGAGAGGAGCCCTGAAACTAGGAATTCAGGTTTGGTGTCGTGCATTATGGTGTCGTGCACCAAAAGCGGAAAAACTTTGTCCACATGCTATGCATTAGGGCGAGTAGGGTCACTGTAAATGTGATAAATCGATAGGTTTTGAATTACTTCTTACTTCTTGGAACCCTAAGAGAATAAAAATCTTCGTGACTCTATAACATCACTAAACAATTTCAAAATTTTATCAAAAACTAATTTCAAATCCGTAAACTGAATTAAAAAAGTAGGGTAGGTGTGCGTAAATGTAATAATCATCTAACTGTGATAATCAATAATATAAGAACTAAAGTACTAGGGTAGGTGTGCCTAATTGTGATAAGGACCTAATTGTGATAATCTCTCACTAGAGACTGGTTTTCAAACCGATCACGCTATAAATTTCACACAATCTTCTCAACGGCTGATTGTATCTAAAATAAAACAGGCAGATGATTCCATCGAATTTTTCTAATTGAAATAATGAATTATCACAAGTCCTTATCACAATTAGGTACACCTACCCTATAATAATCCCAAGATGTTGCGTTATTTCTAACTGACATGTAATAGTGTACGTTATTTGTAAATACTAGCCGGAACTTTATAACCCCGCGAAAACTACAAGACTTTAAACTCAAGTTGTCAAAATATCTTGTTTTACAAGTTTATTTTCTTAATTTGCAAGGTATTTTTTGGCATCATGGGAGTTAGGTATAATTTTGAAAGCAATTTAAAACTTACTTCAGTTAAATGGTACTTATTGCGTTCCTACAATATTCTAGTTTTATTTTTATTTTTTAAGTTACGTAAGTTTTTGTACTTGCTCACCAATTTAAGGTACCTAGTGTACTTAAATGTGATAAATCTTGTTTTTGACCTTTTATGTGCGATTGCAAACGTTAGTAGGTACTAATTTTATTTTAATATCATTCTCGCGTGGTTTCTTAACTTTTATAATAGCAGTGTCAGGTTATGGTAGCTATTTAAGACGACTTTAAGGTCAAAACACAAAAATACCGAAAAAATTGTTGGAAAGTACACTGGCTGGTAGAAGAAATATTCAGCTTTGTCTAGGAACTCGTTTTTCTTGACTATACAGGCCCGTGATAAAAATAAAAATGTTAAGTACTTAGCAGTTTTTCTTATCCCGTCCCAATAAATAGCTAGTTCCAAATTTTTGTTTCAGGTTAAAACACACCGCCCATTAACCGTAATGGTAAAATGGCTCTATACTGAGAGGTTTTGAGTGGGTTCAGAGTTTGAAAAATTTCTCGTTGAACGCATGAATTCAATGCTAATCGTGCTTAAGTTGTTTATTAGTGTTAAATTCAGTTTGCTCCACACTTTTACCGATCAAAATTAACCTATCACATTGAAGTACGATTTGATAATTTTGGGCGTATGCTGAACTCATTCACTGATTTTATGTTTTCGTGTTGCTGGCAAATTAAATCGAAACGAAAACAGCCTAGTAATGGGGTCAGGTCCTAAATGTGATCACCCCCTGTTTCACTCATTTGAACAAGGTGAGAGGTGTAAAAATGCTTTAAATAGTTTCCGCTTGTACAGCAGTGCGATTTGTTGCTTAATATATTTACTTACAACTGATATTTCTGATAGCAAAGTGCCATGCATATCACCATATACTTACAATACAAAATGTAAATCGAGAAAAACCCACACTAATTTTAAGTTTTGCACAATAAATTAAAATTATTGTTATTAAACAATACGCAGGTGTTTGTACAAGCTGTTGTCTGGTTGGTTTTGAATCTTCGGGAATTGGAATTCCCATAGAACCTGTTTCAAATGATTGACCTTTGCCAATGGGAGAAAAAGGGGGCGACCACAATTACCCGCCGACCACATTTACCGCCTGTACCCTATTGATTTTCCCATTTAGATGTTTACCACATTTACGTACACCTACTACAGCAAAGTGCATTTTTTGACAAAACTAACTAGTAAACCTATTCCCTGTAGTATTAAGTACTTACGTGATCAATATGGAAAACTGCTTCTGTCACTGATAACTCCATGTGCCTATCTCTAATATACATAAATTGATAAATTAGTTTCAAGTTTTAATCTCACTGGACGGTAAAAGCTTGTATTCGAGGAAAATATCTTTGAATTATAATGGAAGAAACAAGCTGGCCGAATGCCGAATACTACGGCTCCAATTCGGCCGAATCATCCGGATTTTTGTCTAAGTCAGCCGAATCCGACAGCCAAATGGTTGTTCAAGTTCGGTGATGTGAAGTTTGCAAAGAAATCCCAATTCGTTCGTTAATCGCCTTTGCAAGCTTATTGTCTCTGCAGAGGCACGAATTCCACTTAATCGTATTCTCGTGCACAGCTAGTTCTCTGCAGTGCAAGCCACACTAGGTCTCCACGGCTCACCGTCGATAGTTCGTAAAATCGTTCGTTCGCGGGGCTCGCAGCCTATTCTTCTGCAGCGGCTCAAATTTTCCTTCTTTTCCTTTTCCACTGATTAAGTAGAATAGGTTGATTAAGTGGCAGATTTTACTGCAAACTTCACAACACTGTTCAAGTTGGCTGAATTCCCAACTAAAGATCTAAGTGGCCGAATGCCGAATTGTCCAAGCTGGCCGAATCCGATTGGAGTTCAGATGGTCGTGCAAGCTGGCCGAATCAAATATGCAAGTTAGCCGCCGAATACATTCTAGTAAAGTTGGCCGAATAATTCGGGCTTTGTCCAAGTTAGCCGAAATAATTTAATTTTCCATGCCCTTGTCTCGATCCCTTTGAGACGCCAACTACTGGTGGGCAGGCTGAAACTTTGTCAGCCAAGGTGATCTGCTTCGACTGGTTCTTACACTTTCAAATATGACTTTTAGCGTAGCGTAGCGTAAAATTAAGTTAAATGTGACTTCTAATGTCACGGTCGACGGTCAAACACATAACGACATAAAAAGTACAAAAAAGGATGTGCACTACTTCAAGGCTGGCCATTTCTCGAGTCTAGTCTAGTCATTTATTTTTGAAGTATCCGCTAGTCTAGTCTAGTCACGCTGTTTTCCCGACCTAAATAGTCTAGTCTAGTCAACACAAAAACCTACCATAGTCTATTCTATTCTAGTCAACCAGTTGCCTATCCCTTACATGGGGAAAATTGCGGCTAGTATAGTCTAGTCTAGTCTATAAAACCCCGGAATAATAATAATAATAATAATTAAAAAAAACTTTATTTCGGCACAGACACATTTAATACTTAGTAGGTAGAGAAGGTAATTCTGGTGGAGAACATACGAGACCAATATTAAAACTAGGTAGAGGAGGATTTTTTAGTAGAGAACATACGAGACCAAAAAAATTGAAGTAGAGAACATACGAGATGTCTACCATATTATCCTTGTATTCGTTGCAAGTGATCCCCCATTAAATATGTAGCTAATGTAGCAAGTAGGAAGGAGTCAAGGAGTACCCATAAGATAGTTGTAACTGTTGTAAGTATGACTTTTAAATGTTAAATACATTCCACATCATTTAATTTTAACAACTGTCAAACAAAATTGCAATTAAAATCTAGCACCTTTTACATGCCTTACCCATTACCGCCGACAGTATGACTAGTTTGACTAGTATGACAGTACCCACTGATGACTGACAACTGACTGTTTTGACTGTAAAAGTATGTTTCTTGAGAACGTAACGTTGAACGTGAACAACTGGCAATTAAACAGCGTCATAATTTTATTAAAACGGGATCTTAATAACAGAAAATGAGCAGTTAACATATTTGCATGATCATTTATTTGTTACTGAAATCAGACGTTAGGTAGTTGTTAAGTGTAAGTTGTTTGGATTTCGGTCTTATTATTTAGTTGTTTGGTTGTATAAGAGAGAAGTTAGCCGAAATTATTCAAGCCGAATCAATGTAAGAACAGCCGAATTTTTACCTGAATGTCAGTGTCTAATAAAAAACACGACGAAACCCCGATGCAAGGAACCACGCCCAATTCTAACAAAATTTTTTTACCTTTTTCAAACTTTAAAAACATTCGGATCAGTAATTTCAAGTTTCGATTTTTTGAAAAGTAACCATCGGATTTCAAATCCGAGTCCAGAAATAGAAAGAGGAGGTTAAACTACGGCGTGTAAAAATATAGATTAGTTGATTTTCAAAATTTTGATTTTTTATAAAACTTTAAAAAATTTCGTATCAGTAATTTCAAGTTTCGTTTGTTTGAAAAGTAACCATCGGATTTCAAATCCGAGTCCAGAAATGAAAAGAAGAGGTCAAACTACGGCGTGTAAAAATATAGATCAGTTGATTTTCAAAATTTTGATTTTTTATAAAACTAAAAAATTTCGTATCAGTAATTTCAAGTTTCGATTTTTTGAAAAGTAACCATCAGGTTTCAAATCCGAGTCCAGAAATGAAAAGAGGAGGTCAAACTACGGCGTGTAAAAATATAGATTAGTTGATTTTCAAAATTTTGATTTTTTCCAAACTAAAAAAATTTGGATCAGTAATTTCAAGTTTCGATTTTTTGAAAAGTAACTATAGGATTTCAAATCCGAGTCCAGAAATAGAAAGAAGAGGTCAAACTACGGCGTGTAAAAATATAGATTAGTTGATTTTCAAAATTTTGATTTTTTTCAAAC
>JAQFZC010008518.1:0-10106 GCA_034695205.1 Dicyrtoma fusca | reverse complement strand
CCCTACCAGTACCACTACAGTTCCCTACTGGTACTCGCTACCAATGGTACTGGTGGTGGTACTTGGACAACACTACACTAAGTATAGATGCAGTACAACTGGCTATACAGTGCAACATTATAAATTAACGTGTTAGGTGTAAGGCATAAGTCGTGAAAGTGAAATACTAAATAGTAACTTGTAAGTACGTTCTAACATCCCACATGAGCCATGAACTAAGAACACAATATTATCATTTATAACAACAATAGCAATTTGCAATTACTTTGACATTTAAAGTGTCAGTAAACCTGTGGAAAGGTGTCTAATAAAACATCCACGTGTAGCAGAACAAAAGGGCTTACAAATATGTAGCCAGTGCAGTGTAGAATCCAAAGCAATTTTAAAGCGTGTAGTATTGCTTACTTATTTTTTGAGCAAAATTTTGCCGGAATTTCCGAATCACCGTTTCTTTAACGATCTGTTGTATGTCGGACCCAGAGTAACCGTCTGTAGCCTATGAAAAACAGTTAAAAATGAATAATATGGATAGTATAATCTGTACTAGCATCTTCAAAGAATCCCAAATTAAAATCAAAGGATGAAAATTCTTTGACAATATAATCTACATACAAAATAATGCGATGATTCTCACGATAGCACAGAGCACACTAAACTCCAATACATGTACCAAAACCTAACTAAGGTAATATTAAAATGGAATAGTGTAGTTTACACGTTGAAAGATGGGCAAAAGCTTTGGCTTTGTTCCGCTTTAATTTCCACAATTTTAATACTTTCGGATATTACAATCCTTATTTTCCATTTATAGATACCTACATACGTACATACGTATCTTTGAAGTCTCGGACTGAGACGAGAGATTCTTAACTGCAGTAATTTACTCTTACACTTTTTTTTACCGCATCAGCCGTTGCTATGTAGATGTACGATTACGTGCTTCATCACCACCATCTAATTCTAATGTTCGATTTGAATGAAATATTAAAAACGCTTCTTTACCATAGCCAGAGCATCGAGATCAATTTGATACATCAATGCATTACGACCGTGTCGACTACTTTGCGCCACATTCTCAGCCATCCTAGACAAATGTAAGTGAAACATTTCACGGCGGTCCTCAATATTCGGCAATGGGACGTAGATCCTTTTCTCCATTCGTCGTAAAATTGCTGGGTCCAAATCCCTAAATTAATGAAATTAATAAATAAAAGTTGATAGACACATAATTATATTTTCAGTCATTTCAGACATTCAGACACTCGGATATTATGCATTTGTTTTGATTTTTCAGTTTGTCTATACATAGTTCTTTCAACATTTACCAAGGTAGATTTGTAGCAGATAAAATAAAAATGGGACGATGCTGGTCATCATACTGACAGGCGGATGCTGCCATTACACCATCCATTTGCTGAAGAAGTTCACTTTTTAATCTTCTCGAAGCATCACTTTCCCCCGTCTCCCTTTTTGAGCCCATCGCATCGAATTCATCAAAAAATATACAAGATGGTGCGTGGAACCGTGCCAAGTCGAATAAGACCTGTTGGAGTTGATAAAAAGTGGAAAATGAAGTCATTGCATTGCTAATTAAAAATGTGATTGATTGCTTTCTATCGTCACTGACATCACTGGCATTTCTTAAGAGTCAGTCGTCTTCGTCGTATTATATGTAAGTATTATAAGTATTATAAGTATTATAAATTAATTTTGCATGGTTGATGGTGCCTGCCTGGAACTACATAGGAAGAACTTTTTGTACCTTCAAGTTAATTGAATTTGAAGCGTGTACACAAATAACGAAATAACAAACTTTGAAATACGAAATACCGATGCAATTTTGGTACTAAATAAGGATTTTCTTATGACGTAAGTTTTGTAATGATAAATGATGGCGATGCGGTTTGCGATCTCAACTCTCACCTTCACTATTTTTTCCGAATCTCCTCTCCACTTGCTAACGATCGTTGCGGACGAAATATTGAAAAATGTTGCTCCACATTCACTGGCAACTGCTTTGGCGAGCAAAGTTTTACCTTCAATGCAAAAGACGGGAGTCATACTACAATTTGTTTGGTATATTATTCCCTTATCGCAGAAATACGGTAGATTGACACAATGTACCACATTGACCGGTGACAGGCACGTAAAGTATTCGTGGTTATGTCTTTACTCTTTTATTACGTACCAGTTCCAGGGGGCCCGTACAAAAGTAAGCCTTTCCATGGTGGAAGGGCCGTTCCAAAAAAATCTTGAAATTCTTTGTTATGAATCAATGTTTCTTGTAATACTGTTTTAGCATTTTCCAGCCCTATAACATCCTCCCATTTAGTTTGCAAATCCACTGAAATGATGTCCTAAAAATTCAAAAGAAAGCCGTGTTTAGGAGCATTCTTTACTTTAAACAACATGTAATATCAATAATAAAGGCAGCCATCATAAAAATACATATGACATGTGTATACATATCCCTGTTAATAATGCTGACTAGTTTAGTACCTATACACTCTACAGCCTTCTGTAATTTCATTTCTGAGCCCTTAAATAATTCTATGTATATGATGAGATTGATGATGTTTTCTACAAATTATTACTCCCACACAATTGACATAGTGAAGTGATTGTGTGTGGCTCTGACTTTGGTTGTGTCTATTTGTCTATAAAATGACAAAAGAGAAGTAAGTTTCAGATCCTTGCCCTGCCTACTGTACATACATATCGTAGTAGTAATAGTTATGTTACTTTTTGAATGATTTCAGCAAACATTCTTGCATCATCAGAGACGAAATCAAGGCCGGAAATTGGTTTGATAAGTTTTTCTCCAGTTGTGAAAGGGAATGGTGAACAATTTTCTTTTTGATAGACTCCAGGAGCAGATCCAGCCGAAAAGCCTTGAACTCCAAATCCAGAAGATGACTCGGTCGTACCTTCCGCTTCTGGATTCTTTGTAGTCTTTGCTGAAGAAGAAGAAGAAGAATAAGTGACTTTACTATTACTTCCGTTGGTCCCGGTCCCGTTGTTAGTCTTATTTCCTCCTCCTGCACACTTTCGACTCTGTCCTCGAAGCTTCGTGAGTAAATTCTCTGAACTCCCATTTGGTGAAACCGATTTCCTATTTTCGTACATACGTACATACACAAGATATATATAATGAAGACGAAGATAATTTTTAAGAATGTAACATCCGACGATTCAACCCAACATCTCCGGCAGACTTCTCGTGTGTGCTCTATAAAGGTTATCCTCTCCCAAGACTTTTAATTTATTAAAATATCTATTTAATAGTTTAAACAAATAATATTATTTTTTTAAATTAACAGTGCAATGCTAACAAGAGTATTTGCATTCGTTACCGACGGACGTTGTTGTACGTTCGTCGTTGTACGAAAGTTGTACTATCGTTTGATGTTTGGTTTTCTATAAATGTAGATTTGCATTTATTTCAGACGTTCTATTGGCGTTATTTGCGGTAGAGCACAACCGAGATGTCTGCCGCATCTCCTTCTTGATCTCATCATTACTCGTAGGAAAATAGACACCAAAAGTTAAGTAAGTAAGTAGGTATGTAAAGTGTGTAAGTCAGCCGAAAAAAAAGGGGAAAAAGTTGGCTTTGTTCACTTTGTAGTACTTTATTGAGAGCCTTTGAGTCTGTTTCCTTCCTTCCTTTGGTACTGATTGTAATAACAGTTTTTTATGCTTTGTCATAAAACTTGAACTAGAGCTAGTACTAAACCGGGATATACTTCTACAATCTATTTATACGAACATAAACAAACAAAATCTTAATCTCAAGTGGAAAGTTGATTGAAATGACATTCACATCAGCCTACGTGATGATGCTAGTTTGTTGTAATAAAGAAACTAACAACGGAGCAGCAAACACCAGTTTGGGAAATAATAAAATATGTATAATATTCAAACTCAATACACATTTATATGTAAATTGCAAATAGGGATCGGGATACCAAATACACAATTAAATATAATCTCAATCTCAATCATGAATCACTGTTTGAGAGCTGGATTATTTATTAAAATAAAATAGGGATTAATTATTCCATATCTGTAGTAAGTATACTCCCATCGATAAACCATGTTAATTTCTAGTTGGAGAAAATAAAAATGTGAAAGTATGTATTTCGCACATTATCACCATATCCATATAAAAATAAAACTGCTAAATTTTAGATCGACAAGTGTATTACCTACGTAATTAATTTAATACAAGGTGTACGTAAAATATTTAAATTATCGCTTACTTGAAATACTGTGGATAGCGCTGGAACCGAATATTATAATAGACTTCGAATTCAATAAAGATGGAATTTAAATCAATATTTTCACAGATCGTGTACTGTTCCAGATTTAAAGAGCACTCGGCTGCTAAGCTGCTTGCTGTGTCAACATACCTTAAATAATGTATCAAAAATAGCAACTCCATACAGTTTGTTGGGTAGGATTGGGTTCTGGAGTTGTGAACGACGTAGTAGCGTGTTTTAAGGGTTAATTTTTACATTTACATATTTGTACAAAGCTGCTTTGCTAATTTGATTTTAATAGTTATTTTTATGGTGTAAATTTTGTTTTAGGGACGTAACAAAGTTCAGATATAATTATTACCCTTTATCCAAAAGTAGCTGAAAAGCGAATAATAACATGGCCTTGTCACGGTTATCCCGGCGCTTTTCATCCTAAAAAAATTTAGAGTGTCACACAATATACGAGCATAAGTGCATAGGCATATACTATACCTATAGCTAACAGACTACTTTTGTAAAGTTTTTGCATTATTATCTAGGACGGCTGCATCATCATATTTCTGCACTTTTTAGATCCACTCAATTATTGTTACTAGAAAGACCTGATCTCCATACATTTCCGAACTGCATTTTATTTTGTTTCTCCTGGTCCTAGCTATGTATTCTCATTCATACTGTCCCTTCCCTGTCATTTTAACTTTGTCGGCCTGTCATGCCAGCGTATTTGTATTTAATTAAAGTTTGTGCAGTGGGATAGTATCAAGTTACACTCCATTACTCAAAATCAAAGTAATTTCTAATTTCTACATGTTTTAAACGAAGCTCATATTTCTAACCATTATATTAGACACATTACGTGTATACATTTGAATTAAAGTATCCAGTTGGTTTAAGTATTCGTAAAATTTGAATAAAATTCATGTCGTTTCGAAGAAAATACCAAGCCAAGCTAGTATTGCATTGCATTGCATTGTAGCAATCACTTATGGTGTCTTATACTTATGACGGCTCATGCCATAATGCTGTTCTGGTTTCGGCACCACAAAGCTGGATGGAGAGACAGAAGTAATCAGATATGTCTGTATCTTTACTGCATGAATTACATATACCTAATATACAAAATTCAATTCAGTGTGATGTGATCAGTTGTTATTACTCCTGATTTTATGAAAAAGTGGAATTCGATTTTAGGATCCGTAATAAGTAAAAAGACGTATTATTTACATTTGAATAGCCAACATTAAAAATAAGAAAACATGTATATAGGCATAGGCGATATAGGCATATACTGAGTACTGAATAATATAGTTCCCCATGATTAGAATCATGGAATCATTAACAAAAATAACTTACAGCATCCTTGATCATGGACGATGTTTTCAAGCTTTTATAGCTCATAGTTGCTGGTGGTAAGGTTGCCATTATTTTGTGTTTTTGGTTTCTTTCATCCAAAATGCTCGGATTTATTAAGTTTGTGTCAGTGTGGGATATAGCGACGAAACGAATACTATTCTGTAAAAGCTTCCTCAGCCCTCAAATTCCACAGCGCTTGCCTTTCAATATTTCAGTTCAGGTTCAGTGTCCTATTACTATCAGTTCCCGTTCCAGCACTTGTTCCAGCACTATCCTCCTTTCTTCTTTCGTCAGTCTTCTGTTCTGTCTCTAATATATCTGCGTTGCATTTCGCAAAGATGAAATATCCTATCCGCCGACCAAACTATAGGAATTTGAATTGAAAAAGGGCAATAATATTAACATTAGGGTAGGGTTAACAAGAACAGCAGAAGGCGAAGGACAGGGTTACGTTTTACTTTACAAAACAGAGCTAAAAAAATACTTACAGTTGTTGAAAGAATTCAGTATTCGGATTTGATTGTTTTGGCTTCAAATAAGGTGGTGCGTGTTTCAGCTATAGTGGTTTAAGGAGTTTAGCCTTTTAGTTCATTTTTCGTTTTTCACGTCTCGTCTCAACGTTCCCAATTTTATTTTAATAATATTATTATTATTATTTAAAAAATTTCTGACTTAATGATGCTATTAAAGTTTTAATTCGTGGCCGTCTTATTATTTTGGTAGTTTTAGATTTCGACATGTTTCAAGAATAAATTCCAGTAAAAGTTGTCAGAAGCAACAAACAGAAGAAAATAGTATTAATCATATGGAGTTAGAATTCTTAGAATACCAAAACTTGAGCTGGAAACTGAGACTTAGAGGCATAATATGCATACAGTCACTGGGGCTCGAAGAAATGCTACGTTATGCAGTCACAAAGCCTTCAACGTGACAAATTTTGGTGTCACAACAAAAATCAGTAAAATCCCAACGGAATGGCGAAGTAACTTTCACTTGAAAAATGAAACCAGTCTCACACTATACTACCTATATAGGCACTCCATAATATGCATACTGTCTCACACTTGGAGAAAAATTTAATATTGTATAAAATTCTGACTATAAACCAAGAAACCAGGGGAGAGAGGAGAGGTTAAAAATAAGAAGATTAATAACCACCAAGTTGACTTTAAATCTCTAATAGTATATTTTCTTACTGTTTTTCAACTTTTACCCAAAGTTACCTTGTGGTTTGTCAAGTGCACGGAGTGGTGACGGACGGACTACCATCCCCTGTTCCCCTGCCACTGCTGTAGTACTTTGAGTTAGGTATATCGATCAATCAAAACTTTGCTCATTTTCTTTGTTATGTATATATATTATACGGATATTTTCAAACCGAAAAAGCAACCAAGTGAACTGCACTTCCACTGACTCCATGAGAAACGAAAATACGGACCTTAGGTTGATGGTATAGGTTCCTTCGAAATGGGGAGATTCTTGTAGACAGAGAGAATGGGTTGTGGTTTCTGGTTCTGGAGCAGGTTTGTTGTTTGCGTCTGAAAGTCCGACAGTTTTGATTGATCACTATTTATTATTACTGATTTGGGAAACAAGCTTTCGGGGGAAAGGAGCTGAAGTGAGAAGTGTTTTCATCATAATTATTATTATTATCTTGCCTGGATTTAGTAGCTAAAAGAGTCAGGAATGAATTGCTAAAATAGTTCTTCTATGCTGAATCTGACTATACATATTATTAGCGGATTTGACTTCTAATTTTCATTTGCTTACTTGTCATTTATACTTTATTTTATAGTTAGTGTTTACGGATACGGCAATTGTAATTACATAATTTACATGTCTTTACTTAGCTAATTTAATCACAACAGTTATTACGTTTCTTATACACAGACAGACCATTTTATGGACAGAACATCGTTGTTATACATGGGTTATATAATAAATATGTGTTGTTGATGATAACTATAAGTGTAGGTAGACTTGATCAAAACATTTTAATTCCTAATCCCATTCAATGTCATCGTAGAATCTTTGATAGAGAAACCTTTCTTGCTGGTGGTGGTTGTTATGATTATGATTAGTTTGAGTGTCTGGTTGAATAAATTTATTCATGATAGTCATTTGCATATTCTCCGGCAGTAAAGTATTACTCTGATTCTGTTGATTATTGGATGATGGATGAGACTGGATAGGAATGATACTGCCGTTTTCTTCTGAAGGTGAGGATGAGTCGTAGAGAAAGAGTAAGAAGGGGCAAAATAATAAATTCATGAGTCCAATGCTTCGTATTAAGTCGGGGAATCCAATCAAGGGAACTAGCTGACCTCCAATTAAGGGTCCTAATACATACCACACAGTATTAAAAAGATTTTGAAGAGTGCTATAATAATAAGAAGTAATCTAGTACTTGTTATCTGTGTCAAAGGTTTATAGAATTAGATTAGAGTACATATATTACCCAAAGAGTACGCCAAAGCAACCGATGTTTGTGCCAAAGCATACACGGCTCCATAGCCAGCATGGTAACTTTCATCAGCAATTTTTGCAAGTAATGGCATCAAAGATGCATCCACAATCCCCAGACCAAGTCCGAGGGAGAAATGTGGTAAAGCCAATTGCCAAACCTGCTTCCCCATCGGTAACTAACAACGGTTGATCAGAGTTCAAAAGACATTAAATAAAAAGGTTTCTTTCTATTAACAGATACATATTAATACTATTTTGTTTTAAAGAAATGCTGCGAGCAGCAAGTACTTTAGGTATTTATGAGAAATCGTCTGTAGGTGTATACGTAAGTTAGCGAGGATCAAGAATTTATCATACATACCACAAAACATGCTATCCCTATTGCTGCCATGGATAGCATTGATGTCTTCCACCTTCCGAGTCTCAATGAAAATTGGCCAAAGAAATTAGTTCCTACGAAATATCCAAGACTGTCTGGCACAAAGACCAAGCCCAACTGCCATTTCTAGTTCAGATTTAAATAAAGACATGAAAAAAAAGGATAGATTATGATTTATGAAATTGATTACATCACTGATTATGCTAAACGACCTAAGCAATATTATTACATGGTGACTCGGGCACACTACAGATACTACAAATCTACTCGCATAAAACAAAGACGCCCCAACTACACATACATGTACCTACATGTAAATTATATATTTACTTTTTAAAATGACTGACATAAATTCATAGTTAAAAATAAGCTTAGCTGAAGTACGAACAGGTGGATCAATGTTGTCGATAAGCCAGACAGGGAGAGTAGGTTCTAAAACAGCCATGGCCATCGTTGATAGCCATATTGCAATGGAAATGATTCGAATCGATTTATCTTTCAAGAGACCCCAACTGGATGTAGGTAGAAGTGAGACGTCATTCACTTTGGGCCGGAGGAACATTTTCCCATTTGTCCAATCCAAACTAATTTTCGATGCATGAAAGCCTTCAAAATAATAAAAACGTATTATATTTAACATCAGCTGTACATTGACAGTAATAGTGCTCAAAGGTATGTCTAGATTGAGAGCTTTGGTTTTATATACGTAGGTACCTACGTATACTTGTCATTAACGGTACAAATATTGAAATAACCAGAAATTTGATGCTTAGCATAATACATATTATGCTTGTATTAGACCATGAGCCAAATCACAAATTGGAACTTGAAAGTTTGGTCATTTGATATATCTTACCTGTATTGAATAAAGCCAAAGCAGCAATAGTAAGAAAGGGAATAGTTTTCCCCATAAATGCATAAAATAGTCCACCGAAAGGATAGCCAAGGAGAACCCCCAGAGCAGCTGCTCCCATAACACGACCCAGAAAGCGTGTCCTATCTTTATCGTACTGATACAATTCCGCCACGAGTGCCATCCCAGAGATTGCAATCAAAGAAGATGCCAGTCCATGACAACTTCTTCCAATCAAAAATAGCATGTAAGAGTCCGCAAAGCTGAAAACTATTGACTGACCTCATGAGCATGATTTCAATTTTATGTATTAATTAAAAATTCGAATACTTCATCCTATGAATAGCTATATTGACTGCCCTGAAGTGGTAATTGAAAACTCATGCTGAAGTGAAAATCCATTACCTAAAGAGCAGAGAAAAAGTATAAAGTTGCCAACACATAGTGGAACTTTATATCCAATTTTTGTTGTTAGACCCCCCACCACCGGATTACTTAAAAGTTGGACGAGTGCCTATGTGACCAAACCAAAAAAGTAATCAGTAACAAACAATACAATGCACAGTTAAACAATTCATTCTAATGACAATGACGACAATTTATGAATAATTCGTGATCTGCGAGCGTAGTGAAATGATGCAAGAAATCCACCGCTGTCATCTATGACACCCTCACAAGTTCTTCTTTTATGAAGTGTAATATTAATAATAGTGTTAGAGGTTGTAAAGGAAGGAGGGAGCAGAGCATAGAGACTAACCGAATCAGTCGGCCTGCCAGGAATTGGCAGAGGCCAGAC
>JAQFZC010008517.1:0-10109 GCA_034695205.1 Dicyrtoma fusca | reverse complement strand
ATCTCTCTGTAATTCATGACGGACGTGACTGACTCCCTCCTAATTACCCACACAGAGTCCAACCACACGAAGTCCAAAGGAACTAAACAAAAATACAAAGTGACGACAGCTGATTGAAGGGAAAAACAAAGGTGAATTTTAATTTTTACTAATTTTTTGGTCACTTGATTGGATGCCAGACAGACGGATGGACGCAACGTTTTGACAAACTCCAAGCGAGCAGTTACGTTCGGTGGGCAGTTGAGTGAAGGTTTATGAGGGAGACACGACAGCGCTGCTCTTTTAAGTTCCCTCCTCTTCATTGCACAATCGATTCTACGCACCAATCCAAGTTAATGTCGTTTTACCCATTTTTATTTTTTTACCTTTAATTTACAAAATATTAATAGATACGAATTAACATTAATTAGTTGACATCACATCAGTTACTTTTTTAAAAAATGTACATACATTACAAAATAAGTTAAATAAAAGCGACTCTTGCATATCGCCTCTTAAGATGTAAAATGAGGTGCTTCCGATATTGTTCCTACGCAAAGTGACGCGTATCCATTAAATCGTATCGCGTCATTTTGCATCTCAAGGGATGACATGGTGTATTATGACTGAGTAGTGGCGGAGGAAAAATGTCCTGAAAGTCTACGATAGTGGCTGCCTATGGGAATTCTCGTGGGAGATTTGAGTTGATTTGAGATGTGTGCGGAGATAGCAATGGACAGCTGGTGCTATACCTTTAAGAGAGCCTGTGTGTGTAAATATATAATGAAAAGAAAAATAATACGTAAAAAATATAAATATATAGCTATACTGTAGCATTAGAAGCTGGCGTGGGAAAAATTCCGTCGTCATAATTTTTTTGATAGAGAACCTGAAAAATGAAAATGTGAACTTTAATGCGTGAGACGAGACCACCGTGTCAAGGACATTTTCATTTCATTTCGCTGGGTTTTAAGACTTAAGCTGCAGCCCCTGCTCTGCAAATATGATTTGTTCTCCTGCTCGTAAAAGAAAATTATTATTATTATTAAAAATTAAATTAATGATATCAAAATATAAAAATACATGAGTAGAATTATTCAGAGAAATAAATCAGCCCATTAATTACCTGTCCTGCCTGATGGGCTCTGTCTTTCTCTCTGGACTTAGTATTCATCCTTTAATCATTTCTAGCAAGTGGGAATTATTATTATTATCAAGTGGAAACAATAGGGACTTACTTTTTAATTGTTAGTAATTAACTTAATGTAATAAAGAACTTTGATTTTTTTTGGCTTGCTGTACTTGTTACAAAATTTTTAAACCCGATTTTATTTTTACAAATACAATTGTTATAAAAGGTACTGTCTACTTTTTAAAAAATCCAAAGTTGGCATCTATTTGAAAAGATTGGATAGAGGAATTTTAATGGAAACTTTTCAGGGCATATCTTCCCGGCAATGTTTCCCACAACCAGTGCACAGACTTGAGGACGGAATAGGTAAGAAGATAAGTTGTGAATTAGAATAAAATGCGCAGTAGTCTTTAAAGACGTCACAGCGGGTAATTTACAGGGAACTAACTAAAAAATAATAAAATGATAAAGTCAAAGGAAAGATTAAGCCTTAATAAAGATATTTAAAAATAAATAAAAGTAATTCCCGGTATAATTAAATACTATTTAAAATTATTTTTCCATGGATAATTATGTTACTTGGATAATAATAAAATCGTACAGACTCGGTGTGGTGCAATTATAAATTCATGAAATATTTTAATATTAATAAATCCCACTTGATTTTGACTTGATTGGGGGGAAATACTTATAATAATTAATACTTATCTACATAATTACTTGAGGCTTATGATTTCCAGTTAAGTTATTGGCCAATTTTTCTGCGTGGTCCATGTTCCTGCTCCTTCCAAGAGTGTGGCTAATGACTGCAATGACTGGACTGCCGTATAATTATGCTGGGATTTGTGGATAGAATCGGAAGACAGAGAGGTTGAGTGGAGAGCATAAAATGAGACTCGAATTGTGACCCAGCAAGGCATGACAGAAGCGGAGGCAGACGCGGAGGCAGAAGTCGAGGCTGTGAAGAAGTTCTTTAATGAGACAATGCATTAGCATATAGCATCCAGCAAAGTAGGGCCCATAAACCTATACTTACGGCCAGACTGCATATACTTTGGCGTTAATTACAGGCATAGCCTGAGAATGTGAATGTGAACGTGAAGATGGGGAAGATGCGAATGAGAATCTTGTTTTCAGCACAGCAGATCAATTAACGTTCAGACACACACACACCTGTAGCCACACTATAAACCTATTTTCCAGCGCTACACACAAACACACGTCTATACTCGCTACACTCACGGCTTCTCTCCACTGGTCACAAGAATCTTCCCAGAAGGGAACCAAGGCTGGGGCCGCCCACAAGCTACCTCACAGAAGATGCCTTGCAATACAAGGAATGACCAGCAGCTCGTGCTCGTGGGGACTGGTGGCTGTGACTTGTGTGGCGCCCCTTGGTGGGGCGAGTGGAATGCAGCCGTGTTTGGGGGCTCAGACTTGGACGGAGGCGGAGGGCGGCGGTGTGTGTGGGAATTGTGGCGCCTGGGGCAAGAATGCTTGGCCCTGTCTTGGCTCATTGTTGTGCTCTGCGTTGACTGTGGAAGGCTCAGTCGTTCCTTTCCAATCCCCATGGAAACACAGAGATCGCACATCAACAGGCAACCATCACATGGCCCACCACACACACCATTCACCTCCAATTAGTCAGCCAGCCAAGACAGGAGAGTATCTGCATCTGGCTGGTCCAACTTCCCAAATATCTTCCAGTCATCCCAGTCACTCATCTAGAATCCCGTCTGCAGATCATGTTGTCCATCAAGTCCGTCTTCAACTCCCCCAACAACCACACGAGTCTCGTCACCAGCCAAAACTTCCTCAACGACACGTAACAGCCACCCTTCATTACTAGGGACACTCAAGACTAAAAACTAAAAGTTCAATTCCTGCTCTGACAGTGTCACTTGTACAGTTCCATTGAGTGAGGTCCCACGTTTTTTAATACAAAATTCGAAATTAATTCGAAATTGTAACTGTGGACATAAAGTTGGTTAGAATATTGGAGTGGAAAATTAAGAGGGCAGCTGACCCACCCATTCAAATTGACCAAGTGGAGCCTTGCACAGTACGTCCTGGAGTGTCTGCTGGACTCCTGACAGCATTGTGCGTCCTTAACGTGTCATCCTCATCACTGTTTCATTGGTGCAGAATAATTATAAATTATCCTATTAAACACAAGGTCCGAGTGAAAAGTGTGAGAATTGGAGTGCAATTAATTATCGTTTTAATTATTAAAGTGAACCACTGCTCTTGACTGTGGCAACTTATTTTTTACAAATCCCTCGGAAATGTTAGTGTATTGGATTCGATAAGGTAAAGAGATCATCTTTGATATTACGTAGATTTGAATTAAGAGGAATAATTATTTGTTTGGCGTAGTTGTTAGTTTTTGCATCTTGAGTGCGATGACTGCTGGTGTACGTCGTCATTATCATCTGGTTCCAACGAAAAATGGAAAATTGTTTAAAAAACACAGGCAGTTAACTCCAATTAACTTCAATTGCACTTTTGTCCTTCCTTAGAATCATCAAAGATTATCACATTCTAAAATCCCAACCCATTGCAAAGAAATGGAGATGCCACGGCTATCAAAAACCAAATATCCTCCTTATTTCTACCCCAAAAATACATTAAAATAGCTTACAGTTGTAAATTTCCCATCATTCTAGGCTCCCCATTTGATGGGAGACAAAATTCCACATTTTTTTTAGCCAAAGAAATAATCAAGTCCACGCATTTAGAGACAGTGCGAAGAGGTCTTATGTCCTATTGGCTATTAGCATACGTAATTGGAAAAAATTGAATTTTAAAGTTTAAAACAAAAACCTGGTAATTAATTTAATAGCTCAGAGCAAGGAAAATGTGATACCTGTCTGCCATGTGATTTAAATTGGAATAAAAAGAACCCAACATAAATCCAGCTGAGGTGGCAGAAGTGACGTAATGATGAGATGAGCATTGACAGCAGTTGACAGAATGTTGAAACAAAATCGCGACAGTAAAATAAATGACAGCTGTTGAGGTGACAAGAGGAGATAAAGAAAGTCATTAGAGACCAATTTTAATTCCAGTCATGCATTCTTAATGAGCTTCATAATTTGGGTTTCACATCTCTTCCATTCTTTTACTTTCGTCTTACTAATAAAATACAGTCACAAAACTGAATGAGTACTCCATGACTAAAAATACACAACTTTAATAAAGTGACTCAAAATTACAAAATGACACTGGCTTCTCCCTAAAGTTCAAGTGTACAAAAATACGAAGGCTTTGCTTCATTGCATTGCGTTGGCTTGACTAAAGATTTATTTCATGTGGACCCACAACTTACTAGCAATAAGCACCCAACGAGTGTCCATCTGTTTGTAGCCAATTTTACTATAAAATTAAAAATACCTTCACCCACCATACAGCTATAGGTATAGTCACTTGGAATAGTTATATAGCTGTAGTTATGAATTATGATCTGTGCAGAAGTACAGAAGGATGCAAAGGGAGTTGCCTCCTTATTAAACTCATAACCCAATAACCCTCTCGCAAAGTTTATCCTTCCCTTCCTCTCTCCGCGTCCCTTCTTTCAAAAAATACAAACAATTAATTAATTGCACAAATAAATTTAAGGATTCTCTTGGGATTAAAAGGAGAAAAAACAAGGAAATTTGTTTTAAAAAATAAGGGAAGATTGGCGTAAAAGATATGGTAGGTGGAATTATTTATAACTTTAAGAGGCTCTGCTCAGTTGTGCTGCCTTGAGTTATTGGAGGGTGTTGGAATTAAACGAGTAATCTGGGCTTTGGAGCAATTAATGGACGTGATGAGTGAACGGCCCCTCGTGAGGATGCCCAGTGCCCATAAAGTCCCTCTGGTTGAGTGGAAATGAATATAAAGCCTCGAGATAAATTAAAAGTTTTGCTCCTTTTTACACGCCGTCGAGAGTGAGGAGAGGAACTGGAGGTAAAAATGAGTTTGCACTACTGCCCTCACCCAAATCCTCCTTTAAAAATGTAGCAGCTGTGAGGAGACGGAAAATAAAAATATTCTTTATTTAAATGCGCACACGGACACGAGTGACTACAAACGACTTTGGCTTGGTTTTGATTTCGATTTGGATAAGTCAACTGCCATCAGTCCTCAGAGCTACACAACAATCCTGAGCAAAGGACCAAGTAAATTGGAAACAGGATTAAATCCTAAGCCGCTAAAAATGAGCATGAAAAGTAAAATGAGTGGCAGAGAGATTAAGTTCAGACAAATTAAAATCAACACTATTTGCGGGATAAAGAATGAAATAAATAATCCCTAATCTGTTAAGTCTGCATCGCAGAGAAAGCGCAGCAGCGTCCAATGACATTATCAAAGATGCTCAGCGTATCTTCAAAGTCAACTTCCATCCCCACCAACAGCACACAACAACTCCAATCTTCTTAAAACTAGCACACAAAGGCAATCATATGACAAAATTAAAAACAAGTTAGTGCCAATGCAATGTACTTACATATACATTGGATTTCAATTCATATCTCTGTCAAACAAAAACTCACACTCACACTTCTTCCGTAGAAAAGGTGTGCATTTTAAAATAAGGCAAAATGTGACATTGCAGTGTCAGTAAAAGCAAACCGCGAGATATACATCGCGGTTTTCAGAATATTCATCATGCGATTTTTCCTTTTTAAAATAGATGCATCATCATGTGACATTAAAGTTTACAAAATATAAAAATTAGTATACATGTAGAATTTTATGAAACGGAAAATGCCATCTACGGTCTTTAAACAAAGCCAAAACTGTGCTGTATTTTTTTAAATAAGCAAAAGGAAATATTATATTGAGCTTTCAAAAGAGGGTACCTTATATGATCTATCGTTTTAAAAAATTCAACTTGTGATTTGCCATTTTCAATACAATCCCCAAACTGTTACACTCAAGTTTTGAAAAGAGACAAAGTGAAATATGCAGCGGAATTCGTAACTTGTAAAATAAATACAAGTTTGCACGTTGGATTTTAGGAAGAAGGGAAAAGTCTGTCCTGTAAGACTGATTCTGAGTTGCTTTCAAAGTGTGATAATGAGGAGCCGGCCGCGGGTTTTTTCGTTTTTGTTTTTGTGGACGAAATAATTACACACTTGCTCATCCTGTGAGACCAAAGTAGACGCATTGGTGTGTGTGATTGGACAAAATGGCTCAACTGCTTCATGTCTGCGAGGGAATTTTGCCTCAGATCTAAAAAGTGTGGCAAAAGGGTGGAAAGAAATGGAAAATCAATTGCACTCACTTCTCAAAGCAAATCAATCCGAGTCACTCGTTCAATATTTCCTTCCACACAAACACCATCGCAGCGCCTCCAATTCCCACTCAGGCATTTCAAATCATATTTTCCACTCCAAGCAGAGCTTACAAAATACGCAAACATGACAATTACATTTTTAAATGGGCAAAACCGAACAGATCTTTTTTTAAATGTAAAGTATGGCGCTACCACTTTTCAGAAAGGGCTAAAATTGCATTGACGCTATCAAAAAATGCCAAACTCGATATTGGTAATTTCTACAAGCACGTAAAATATACGGCGTTTACACTTTTAAAAAAGGGGAAAATATTGAATGGATGACACTTTTGGGATTTAGGCTTTTCAGATAATGCAAAATGTAGCATTTAGGCCTTTTGAAAGTGGTTTTTGTAGAATGACGTCATATTTGAAAGGTCTGGTGTGCTGCGAAGAAGTGTTGCACACACGATGAGACATCGCAGACAGGAGACGAGATATGCTTAGACTGTCTTATATACGCTCAACTTTGCTATGCTACCACACTGTAAAAATGGAGGCCAGTGTCTCAGGTATTTTCGTCATTTTGAACGATTTTGGTAGAAAAGTGCGATAAGTTGAGATTGATAATGAATTGCGAGAACGACCTGAGGAATGAAAAGTGGTTACTCTTAAAGATGCAAGAGTGGATGATTATAGCCGTTATTATTTTATTATTATTGACTGGGCAGCAGACGAAAGGCCACTTCCATTTGGTGACGTGGTTAAAGAGCCAAAGTAAATTGGATTCCATCGAGTCATTGGATTTGTATTGTTGATCTCCTCATTCTTTGGCATTGCATAAGAGTGGTCCAACAGAGATTTCCTCATGAGCTTCCACCCAGTCTTCGCCCAGGAGCCTCCCACAAATTACCCAGCCAGAGTCCCTTTCTCTCGAGAGCACTTGCTGCGTCTTGAGCTGAAGGATTGTGGGAAATGGCGGAAGGTTGAAGTGGCTTGTGGACGGGGCTGAGAAGGTAAAAGACCGGCTGGCTTGGTTTCATTCACAACGCAAGCCACGCCCCCTGCCCTCCACCAACACCAACACCAAACACTAAACAACAAGACGCAAAAGCCAGTATCTCCACGCACTCTTCCCATCAACAACATTTCCTATCACAACTACACGATCTTAAACATCCAACAAAGAGCATTTTCCACATTTTTCAAACAATTGAGCAGGCTAGTGGACACGTTTTAGCAAA
Source organism: Dicyrtoma fusca (assembly GCA_034695205.1). Lineage (NCBI taxonomy): Eukaryota > Metazoa > Arthropoda > Collembola > Symphypleona > Dicyrtomidae > Dicyrtoma > Dicyrtoma fusca. The sequence goes on along the minus strand of JAQFZC010008517.1, from coordinate 2,491 downwards.
GCTGTCATTAAGACATTTTCCATCTTTTCCAAACGAGGTAAATAGAATAGTTTGCATCTTTTCTAAAATATGAAAATCATTTGGCCTCATCTATAAAAAGTACCTAAGTTATGAGTAATTTTGTAGTTTGTAAAAGCATTGTAATTTCCTGGCTTACCTGGGATTGAGTTGAGGATTCTGAATTTTGCTCCTTAAGGCCTTAAGGTGTAAAAGTAGCGGCGGCTATTGGAGGTGCTGCAGGGCAGTCCGCGGTGAATTAAAATAGACTCCGGACATTCGAATAGGAGGCGCAGGAGAATAAAAATAATAAATCATTGACTCGTCTCTCACCTTCTTTCCGCCGCACCTTCGTCGCCCTCACATCACCTCTCAACCTGTCAAGGACTCCAGCTTCCTTCCTTCCACTCACCCTCTTCTCAATCTTCAGCACAGTCTACACATCAACAAAACAATAGTACCTTAACCACCATGGCTGGCCAATCATTACCCACCTCTAAAGTATAAAATCTGCAACCATATCCCTCTATCAAAGTAGGCGTAGCTACGTGTACATAGAGCAGTTTGCACCTTTCAAAAACCTTTAATAGAGCATTTCTTTTAGAACAGAGCTTTTCAAACACATGGAAATCCCACTTTTGGTAACTCCCAAAACCTTGAATAGGGAATCTTCTATCTTTGTGCATGTACATAAGATAGACTCTGTCTGTTCGTAGCTTTGATTAAAATGACCACAATGGTCCATTATTGACATTGGCAATCTCGCATCTTTTCATCTTGTTCCTCTTGAGACAGTTGAATGTGCAGGAATGAAAGGGAGAATGAGGAATGCAATGGCCGACCAATTCTTCCACAACGACAATCAAATTTTGAATTCTTTTCCATTTTTTCTTCCTTTTTGCTGTCTTCTGTCTGCGTGTTGCTTGCCGAAGGAGATGGAAATGAGTGGAGGAGACGCTTTAATTGTTGACGTTGCTTTGAATGTTTGGTTGAGTTTGTGTGGAAGATGCTGGTCTGTCTGGAGGAGACTCGTCTGCTCATTGACAAAGGAAGTCAGATAATGGACACAACAAGGAGGATTCTCAAGGCCAGTCTCAAGTCAACACACGGACGAGGGCTTCCCAATTATTACGTCACCAGAAACCCAACCAAATCTTCCCTACCTTTTCCAGCTGACAATGTTTCGTTTTACAACTTGTGAGAAGTGTAGATTGGACGCCCTTCACATTTTCAAGCGTGTAATTATCATGTTTGTGGGCTTTTGTGGGAAATGTATGGTGGCCGGTGTGTCGGTGACGTAGTTGGTGAAAGGGCCCTTGATGGGCTGTTAGGTGGATGAACCTGGAAGAGCGAGCTTCCAGTCCATCTCCGTCCATTTCCAATACCTTCCTTTTACCCAATTCACGTTCCCATCTCTCAAAGTCAAAGTCAAAGGTACATTGCCACGATACACTCGTCAAGAGCAGACTGCACCATCTCATCTCCAACTACCAACCGCTTCCTCACAGACACAACAACTTCCAATCCAACTAAAAGGCAGACCAAATATGGCTACGAGAGAATCCATGGGAAATGTATTGCAGACGAACTGAGTAAATAAATAGATAAATAAATAAATATGTAAGAACATGGGATTAAATTGAGTGTCGCTTCTGCAATTCAAACAACCAATTCAAAGGAAATCCTGATTTAAGAAGCAAAGTGGTGCATGTCCCCAACACTCATCACACGTCAGGAATAGACACGCATCTCTCTCACTATCTAAGTTTTCCCTTTTCACCTTTTTCATTTTTATTTTTAAAACGCATTTTTTACGTATATTTGGCACTCTGGGAGTGTTCAAATGTACTATTTGATTCTTTTTAAAAAATTACCGCCTTTAAAAAATTTATTTTCTTATTTCCCACTTTTTGAAAACGTCAGTTTCATATCTTGACGTTGTTTTTTAATGCCAATCCAGTGTTTTACACGTTTTAAAAATAGGATTTTACCATTCTCTCATTGTACTGGAGTTTAAAAGGTCATTTTCTTGGGTTGACACTTTTTGAAAAGGTCAATTATACGTTTTGACATTACTATAGAGCAGAAATATTCCTTTAGCCTGGATTTAATGTCAGGAAATGGGAAAAGGGGCTCAATGAGCGTCTGTGATGATGCAACTTTGCATTTATATTTGATTTAAGTTGCAGCCTCTGTTTTCGTCATTTCGGGCGACGCCGTTATTTGATTTGCCTGTCGTTTCAATTTAAAGATTGAAATCCTTCCACATTTCAAGTTGCCCAATCCCATAAATTGGGATTACAGCTTTATATTCAGAAACAACGTGGATAAAGAAGCATTGTGACGCAAGTCCATAATCTCATATTGACCCAAGTCCCAGGAATCTGTACTCTCTACCTCTCTGATGTGTTAACAGAAAGTGTAAATACTACTTTTACACATTCTACAAAGGTAGAAACTTCCGCTTCAACACATTTGAAATACCAGTTTTGAA
>JAQFZC010008516.1:0-10110 GCA_034695205.1 Dicyrtoma fusca | reverse complement strand
TAATAATAATAATAATAATAATAATAAAGCATACATTTAAGATTAGTGTAATATAAGCATGTACTTACAATTTACAGTTTTTCAGCTAAAAGATAATTAATAATATAGGAAAGCTACAATCTACGGTTTCCCATGAGCATTTTAATAGTCTGCATGTTCTCTGCACCTACTTTGTGAGTCAAGTCAATTGTCTATGTATGTCTACGTGGAGCTATGAGATGGGAAGTTACGAGCTTTTGAAATGGAAAGAGTCAAGTGAATAAAAAAACAAAGTAGGTATATAAAAACATATAAAGTAGTACAGTTGTAGGTAAAGCGATTGTGGTAAAGTAAAGTTAAGCTAGTTAGGTACAAAAAAGTAAAGTTACAAGTATGTTTGTATGAGTTGTTAAAAAGTTTAAAAAGTTGGGGACAGGTAGTGAGTAAAGTAAAGTAAAGTAAACTAAAAGGAAAAAGGGAGATGCAGGTAGTGTTAGATTTTTGCCAAGTTTTTGACTCGCTGGCTCCAAGCTTGAACTCACTCGGCCGTCAGTTGTCAGAAGAAACCAGATAGCCAACGTGGCGAAATCTGTCTTTACTCTTAACTCGCATCTTCTCTCCTGTTTTTCATTTCAGTTTCCCTAAAATTCAACATAATATTTATAAGCTTCCTACTTCCTCCTTTTCCGTCATTTCTTTCTAGTGACAATATTCCACTAATTAATTAGTAAAAAGGATTTTTCTCGTACTAAATTGAGCATGGAAATGGAATCATAAAGTGGAGTGGTTAACGTGTAAACAATCATGAATCTATCGAATTTATAGCTCTTACATTACATTAAAGGTTAGCCGTTACAAGAAATGGAAATGTCTTGAATTGAGCTAAAAAAAACCACAGATTCTTGCCTTTAAATAGTTTAAATCCATTTCCAGATTCTGCATTGTTCAACATTAATAGCATAGTTTATTTTAAGTACCTTCTTGAGCGACTGTTCGTTATTCGTAGTTTTTTTTTATTCAAGCTGCTGTTAAGTTGTAATTGTGTGAATTGACAAACGGCAAGTGCAAGTAAGTATGTACTTTTTAAAGTATTTTATTGGGCATTTTTTCGGGGCTTGTGTTTGTAGTGTCGTTGCTTGGGTTTGGTTTTTATTTTACATTTTATTACTCACTGGCGGCGAGACTAGTGACTGGTATTGTTTTTAAGACAAGGCATTGTATTCTAGGTTTTTATTTGAGGATATGTAATTATTTACATTTTAATGATTTGAAATCAGCTGTTGTTAGTCTTCAGATACTGAGTCATGAGCAATGAGTGGACCATTTTAAGTTACAAATAATTTGCATCATCTGTTCAATAATGTTTAGTGTCTGTTCTTTGCTGCCTGCTCTGCTAAAAAAAACTGACTGCAGAACTACCCACTAACAACGGAAGTTTATTTTGGTTTTTAGTAGTTGTTGTTAGTCTAAAGTTGAAACGGTCTAGTGTCAGTTGTGGCCCAACGAACCCAAGTTGTAATTGACTACGGTCACGGACTATTTGATGTACTAGAGTTTACATGCATGATAGGGATCTGTAGCGCAAATAATTGAGTAACAGATAATGATTATAATCGTTGCTCTTGCTGTATGTAGGTAGTACCCATTAACCATGAGGTAGAGCTCAAAAGAAAAAAAAAGAGAAATATGAAAAGTTGCAAAATCTATATGTCAATGTCTATAGCGATAATGATAATGGATTAAAGTACTTCCTTGGAAGTATGGTTGGAAGTTGGAATGGAAGTAAGAATGATTGCAGAAAGGAAACCCAAACAGAGAGGAATTGTGTACATTAGGAGGAAAGACATACGTCAGACAGATCGTAGAACAGGTTTCCGCTTGGGCCTTTAATTTGTGAAAGTTTTCTCTATATTCGCAAAATTGCGACAGCATAAACTACAAGATATACCGGATAAAGTGACAGCCGTTGTATTATGCATGTTCATATAATTTTTTTTTGGTTTCATACACATGTGCATCATACATGTGTTCAAATAATTATACGCTGGCAATGCAATGTCGTCATTTGAGGCACAAAAAAGACAAGATTACCAAAGCTAGGAAATGGCAAAATAATGAAAGTAAAGCACTAATATATTGTAAGTAGTGGGTAACTATGTAGCTTTGCATATTCTGCATTCTAGATAAAGCTCACCTTCCGTTTTTAGTTTCTCATGTCATAATTTAGTTTGAAACTTGAAGAAACTGGACGGCAAACTACAATAGAGAACATTCACGTTGTTCTCATGCAACGTCAAAAGTACTATGTACTAGAACAACGAATAATTATTTCCGTTGAATTTTTTCATGCCCAGATTAAGATTAAAATTGAAAACTTGGAAGTCTAACTAAAACTTTAGTCTTTAAAATATTCAAAATTCGTCTGCCCTTGTACTTATTATTTACCGTTGCATTTGGGATTGAATTAATTTATTCTAGCGGTCTCGATATATAGGTAACTTCACTTTTCTCCCTACTATAGATAATACGATAACATTAACAGTTTGAAATATTATTTTTTTTATTTTAAATCAGTTGATGTTCAAAGCAAACAATAGTAGTGAAATCGTCACATAAAGTTAAAACGTTAATGTGTTATATTTACCGAATAGGTATTGAGATGTTCGGATAGAAAGATTTTATTTTACGGAAAGTTGATTAATTAAATTGTGGTGGAGAGATACTTCAAGGAAAGGCTATGTGTCAAATGAAAACGTGATACGTTAAGATCTTATGTTTGCTCCTGGGAAATCAGCAAAGCAGTAGTTATTTTTATCTGCAGCAACTAAATTGTATTTGTAACTGATTTTGTTATTTTATAGCAATCTCTGATCAATAACGACAAATACACTTTTCAAATGTGGAATATAATTATCATGTAATGTGTTTGATTTTCCGTAGAAAAACATTGGACTGAATTAATACCTAATCAAAATGGATCCTGGAACAGTAGACCCGAATGATATAGACTGGGTCCCCTTTGCTCTCACTCATGTTGAATATCCTAAAGGTGATTAAAATTTAAACTTGGAATTCTAAAAAATAGTGCACGCTGGAAGTGACGACAATTTAAATGTTTTAATCTTTTTACATTAAGTTAAGTACTTAATATATTTTTGAATGTTTGTATTTCAGGGGACTTCATTGGAAAGATTCTGGCAATCTCCAGTCTAATGCCCATGGCTATAATTGCAGGATTTATAACTCTGATAATGTTTCGGCGTGATCTTCACACAGTAAGTTTTTAATGAATATTATTGTGTACCACTGTGTCACACTACAGAAAATTAAGAATTCAAGTACGTAGGTACTTAAATGGTCGAAACTAGGATCCGGAGTAAAACCGATCGAAAACTGAATAAAAGCGATTTATTCAAATAACATTAAGTTAATTAAATATGATGATTAATGATTATGTTAACTCCGTTGTTTTACTTCCAGATAACATTTTTTATTGGACTCCTACTAAACGAGCTCCTAAACATGATTCTGAAGTATACCATTAGGGAATCCAGACCGATGCACCGGAATGTTCAGTATACTGAATTCGGAATGCCTTCTTCACATTCCCAGCTAATGTGGTTTTTTGCAATCTACTCGGTTTACTTCACTCTGTTTAGGTAGCTATTTAAATTTGTAACCATTAGTATGTCTGTTTAATTCGAACAGATTAATTAGCATAGTACATATCTGTATTTTGAATACTAAAGGAGTACGGTTTGAATTCATTGCAGGCTTCATCAGTATCCAGGAAAGGGGATAAGTACACTTCTACAAAAAATTGGAATAATTGTCACCGTCCTGGTAGTTGCATCATGTGTCGCCTACAGCCGGTACGAACATGGCCAAAGTTATTTGAAATTTTAGATCATTTAACGAGATATCCCTTTTTGCGCCTTGTGTTAATGATTCTGAAAATTTGTAATTCATAGGATATACCTCATGTATCATACCTGGTCTCAAATCTTTTGGGGAGCTATAATGGGTTCTTTGTTTGCCTCATTTTGGTTCGTCGTCACCCAAGTTGTTTTTACTCCCCGGTTCCAAGATATTACTTCATGGTAAGTAATTTCCATTTAATCACAACACCTCGATCGATTAGTTCAAGCAAACATCAAAATTGTCAGTTGAATTGCTTGGTTTGCGATTTAAAAACCACGATTGCTCTAACTGACGAGAAGGCTGTCCCTGAATATCGATGTTTGGCTTCTATCACTTCATTAATTAGTTACAAAGCATAGTTCGTAATACAAATAAAACTGTTTTTATTTCAGGCCTTTCAGTGAATTCCTTTTGCTAAGAGATACAACTTTAATACCAAATATTTTGTGGTTTGAATACACCAACTCTAGACAAGAATCCAGAACACGATCTAGGAAGCTTGTTTCAATGAAGTCTCAATGACAATGGACTTTTATAATCGATTTTTTCAATAATAGTAGCTTCAAATCGTACCGCTAAAAATAAAATAAGGCAGTTTCCCAACACTGCATTCATAATGATTGTTTAATAGTTAAGGTAGTTTTACAATTTTTGATTGGTGAATGATTCGAAACGTGTCAATAGCTGCTGCTTTTGACAAGGAATATTATAGTTAACGTGAATGTACGGCGTTTTTACTAGGGATTAGGGATGACCGCCCTGCATATAAGAAGTACTTATTAATGCACTGTTTGATACTGACGTTTTGAAAAAATAAAGGCACATAAGCCATTGTGTTAACACATCCGAAGTGTATATTTCTTTAGAACCATGTACAATTACACACTGAAATAATGTAGAGTAGACCATACTTTATTTTGATGGTGAATGCGAATAGCTTAGGGTTAGTGCATCGTTTGTTTACTATTATGTTAAAATGTACGAGAAAGTTACGATTTTCGGTTGCGAATAACCGTCTTATGGAGTATCTTTCTAGTTGTGTCATTGGCTAAAATAGCGTAGTAAGATGCAAAATAACGCGTGTCCAATAAGGCTTACAAGTAAAGTGGCGCCCATGTTTTGTTTAGATGCAAAATAACCTCAGAAAGGGCACACAATTTTCCTTAACACATTTATTAAATCAGATCTTTCGCCCTGAACACAAACTAATTTTTACTTTTTTTAAAAACATTTAAACCTTCGATTTACCATTTTTCAAAACAAGCACACCTACACTTTATTTACACTTTTCCAAAACATACTTTGATTTGCACGTTTTTAAAGCATAGAAAGCACAATCTGCACTTTTTCAAAACATGTGAAAAGCGATTCGTAGTTAAGTTATAAAAACGGGGAAATGTTGGATATTTTTAAGGATACGCGTCATTTTGTACAAACCAATATTGGTTACGCGTTATTTTGCAACTGAAGCAGGGAATTGCTGTCTTTGCATGAGCATCCCATCCAACCTCTTCACTTCTCACAAACCAGAATAATTTGGCAGTACATTTAGTCTAAATTTAACGTTTGTTTATTTGCTTTGCCCAGTGGTTTGAAATATTGCTCTGTATCCTTACATCAACAATTCAAGTAAAAGAAAGCTAAAATATGTATTACATACCAGAACACTTACCAGTACACGTATAAATAATACCACCAGCAAGTAATAAGGTTGCGGTTTGGAAGAACAAACGCAGGTGCAAAAAATGCAGTTGCTAGGTATACTATTCAGACAGGGAATTTGGGTGGAGGAATCGATATTTTCAACTGAATGGAATATGCTTGAAAGGCTTAGGAAAATAGGCAGTTTAGCATATATTTGGAAAGGAAAAAAGAGAAAATGCATTTCGAGTTCAATAAACACAATAGTTTATGATTATTTTTATTAAATTTTTTGATGAAGTCAGAATGACGATGAGCAAGTACATATTAAAGAAATAAAAGAGACAGTAAAGAATTGACCTTTTTTCGAATCCTCAAAAAAGCTTTATTCTAACCGATTTTCAGTTAAAGATCAATAAAATTAACAAATGTAGAGACCATAGCTACAATGTTTCGTGCTTAACGAACAAAATAGAAAGGTTAAAACTTGAAATATGTGTATGCTGATGGCTCCACATTCGATGCACAACATGTCCACATGGAAAAACTTCTTTCAAACTATCTACCAACATGATGATTAAAAGTCGTACTAGAAGAGGAAATTGAATTACATTAGAACTAAAGTTTTATTCAATAAATTGTGAGCCCAGAAATAACACCCCAATATTTTAGTAGTAACTTACATTGTATGACTTATCGCCAAGTTTACGTGCTGCAGAATTGGCGAGTACTTGGCTTCTCATACTGAGGAATTCGGTTTTTCCAATGATCTGTTGGTATGGGGAAACGGCATGAACACCCATGACCACATGGCCTAATTTGGAGTCCAGTTTAGCATCTAGTCGAGCATTCCGGATAAGATTGACAATCCAGCGCTCGGCTGTGTCTGGGTTCATATCCAACTTTTCTGCTAACATTCTGCGAAAATCATCCCAACGTTAACTCTGATCTTTTTTGAACCTTAATAATGTTTTCAACAAATAAATACTTAAAATATCCTCTGAAGGACACAACGTACCCAATACTGATGCACTGATGAATCCTGCAGAAGGTTTCGAATATCATAAGACGTGCATGCTCCATAAAGAGCTCGTGGCAGTTGACCAAGAAGAAATCATTTGTAAGAACGATCTCACACTCTTTCAGTTTTTTCTGTGCTCCGTCGAAATCAAAGTTAACATGTAAACATTCGATGAACTCAGTAATGGGATCCTTGTAGGTGTAAGACTCCTGAAATAAGAAAGTATAGATTATTTATTAAAGCTGGAATCAGTTGGATACAATCGAGAAAAATTACTACCAGCAATCAACTACGCATCTATGAAAGTAGGCAACAATAGGAATAGTTACCTACGTAATGTCCATAATACCTTGATTTCACGTGCAGGTTTAACCATGGTTAACTTTAACTATAGTTAGTTTATCCATGAGTAGCACGTGAAATCCGCAGTAACTATCGTTTTTACCCATGGTTAGTGCGCATTTCACACGCTAATCATGGATAAACTAACTATAGTTAAAGTTAACCATGGATAAACCTGCACGTGAAATCAAGGTCTAACAGACTGATGTATAGTCGTTACTATTTAATAACTGTAAAAATACCAAGAACGAAGATACTGGCACAAACTCGAATCTGCTATTTAAAAATTAAAACTTTACGCCAAGTGCAATACATGGTTCGTATTCAGTGCATTTGAAAAAACTACGAAGTATCAAATTTTCGGCAAACAAAAGTAGAAAAACATAACACAATTAGAACGGCACTGCTAAACTTAAATGTAGGCAGAAAAATTGACTTTATTTTCCGCGCAACTTACTTGTTGGATAACTTGAATCAGTTCCTTCATAGCACTGGAATGACGACTATGCTTGCTGATGATTACAGTGGTAGCCCAGTACCGCATAATGTGGGGGCAAGTAGTTTGTATAACGTTCAAATACTTAGCATTGCTGGATAATAGATCCAGAAGAAGATCCCATCCTTTTGCGTGGTTAAAGTACAAATATAAACCCCAGTGGAGCAGCCAGGTTCGTTGCTGCAGAGTCTGTGTGCACAGTCAAATACATGAGTAAAAAGTACTAATCTGAAGCAGCAACATGAACAATGGTTTTTTTAGAGTCCAATACACTGAATACACAACGGAAAGAGCTACTCTAGAATTTAAAAAGACTTGTGTGGTGGCCTGGTAATTATTAAGACAAGTTAAATTCTTTTCGTAAGTAAATTTGAAATCTACCAAACGGCGATTTAACTACATAATTTAAACAGGCGGAATCAGAGGTATGAAGAAATGAAGACAAACATACTTGTAATGAATTTCTGAACGGATCCTCATCAATGAAATTTTTAAGCTTCTCGAAATCTTCCACTCCGTAATCCCACTGGTGAAGCAGGATATTGCAAGCCAATTTACCCCATAATCCACTCAAGTAGTTCTGCATTAACATAAAAATTCACAAACTATTACCTGCAGACATCTGCACCCATACAAAGACATACATGAACTGTGTATACAACCCAATTTTACCTTGTCAGTGGAAGGGACCAATTCATTGTGCAAATTCAAATACTGGGAAGCTGTTGAGTAGTCTCCGCAGTCATAGTACAGCTTCGCGTAGTCGTAGATCGAGTCAATCATTTCAGTTTTGAACTATAAACAACAAATTCGTAATTTTACATGAAAAGATTGAAACTTTTTACATTACTTCACCAGTGCTAAAAAACAAGCACTTGTACACAAAATAATGTACTGCTGACTCACATTGTGGTTTTTCACGAGGTACTCCACTAATTGACGGTAATCACGTGAATTAGAGATTTGTTCGGGTAAATCACTGCTTTCCAAAATAGTAGTGATAGCCCTGGAACTTTCTTGGACTGTCTTATATTCTTCCACAACAACAACACGCTTATCCAAAAATTTCTGCAAACGACAGCATTGAACAAAATCATATGAGTAAGCAACTATTCTACCAAGTATACATGTTGTACGTTCATATTCACCAATCATCATTAAACCATACAGAAAACGCCTGTTCCACAAATAATCATACTTAGGCAACTCCCATATTCTCAAGTAATGATCAGGATTTACTTTAACTTATAAATACAGCTAAACACAAATACCGACTAATTAAACCGAAATAAGTAAAAGGGTTCACACATACTTGAGGCACTTCTTCATTTGGGTGAAGCTTCTTGAATACATCGATAACATAATCCATCATTTTAGTTTCGCTCAAAAGATTCAGTTTGCTCTTGAGCACTTCTTGGGTGTTGTATGTCTAAACCAACAAAGTTTAATTATGAAAAAAACATAAATTATTTACGATTAACACTTCCACTTGGAAATTCAAAATCGACACTAAACATGAAATTGTGGATAAAATTATTTCATCCATCAAATTCTCAAATCAACATAATTAAAAAAAATTATAATTACAGCTAATAAAATAAAAATATTATTATGTTAATCTACTGCATATCTAATATCTACATTTACAATTTATAAAATATGAATAATTATTATTGCAATTATGTATGTACGTACGTTCCGTTCGGCTAAAAACTCTAACAGAGGGGCCACTAAATGCCGGTCCAAATGTTGGCCGAGCTTGTTCGTTAGATCGTACTGTGCCATGTTTAAGTTTTGAAGCTGAAATTTCCAATTCTTTCAAAATTATAACCGATTTAATGACCTTTTGAATCTAAGGTCAACTTATTCCAATCTGCTCACAAAAATTACACTTCCCGTCACTCGAAAGACCGACTTTTGGGACGTATGTATAACTGTCGGCTTTCCACGCCGTGTTGAAGTAAGGATTGAGAAGCTGGGATGCAATTGTGCACACGAGATGCCGTTTCCCAAAATGTCAGACGAACTACTGCCGACTTCCCTTTGAGTTTACTAGAGTGCAGTCCAGTAGCCGGCACGCAGACTAAAGTTCCTTCCCTCACTTAGCTCCTTTTGCACGGAAAGAATGACGAATCGACTGTAGTGTCAACTGTGGAAGGGGCTATTTAGGAGTTTAAGCTTTTAAAGTGCCTACAGGTAATTTTTAATATGAATTAAAGAACACCTAATTAAAGAGAGGCTGCAAATTGTTTTTATAATGACTCAAAATAATGACTCACTTCATCAGCAGCGGTAGTATAAAAAGTACAATTGATTTTGACTTTGCTGTGTCCAAAGTAGAGCTTTAAAATTGTGAATTGTGATTGTGAAAAAAGTATTCACTAGAACTATACAATCAGTACTTCAACCACCATTAAACTTGTTGTACAAGTGTTTCGGACTAGTTGGCTGGACCAACATTCGGGTTTAGAATTGGGCGGACTTAAAAATCCAATTATCCTGGTGAGTTGGAATGGAAGCCAACAAAGTTGAACAAAGGATAGATTGCAGCTTTCTAAACAAAAACACTAGTTCGACACTTTAACAAAATAGTATTGTCACTGTGCATCGTTTTGAAAATAGCACTGTGTATTTACACTTTCATAATACTGTCAACTGCTAACTGTTGCTCTAGTTCTATACGTAAAATTGCTAGTTATACGTTTTTCAT
>JAQFZC010008515.1:0-10111 GCA_034695205.1 Dicyrtoma fusca | reverse complement strand
GGACTTGCTTCTCAACTGCTCAATGCAAGTTGGAGCACGATTGAATGGAGGTTATCTAATGATTCTAAGGATCGGAATGATGATGAGGAAAGAGCTGCTCGCATATTATATAGGCGAGTGGGCGAGTAAGAATTGTGGGTTAGAGGGTGGTTTGGGTGAGTGGGTGGTTGGGTGGTTGAGCATATTAAACATGTACATTATCATTCCTAACAATCGTCCATCGCCTAATGAATTGATCTCCTGATCAATTAAGTAAAAATTAATTAAAACAAAATTTTGCAAAAAATTCTAAAATTAAAGTTTTGGGTAAGTTGTGGGGAACCCCTAGATTTACATACTACACAATGCTACGGCACATAGTTATTGACAGAAGTGCATCTACGGCTTGCACTTTCATTTAGCATGGGCTTAAATTAGCATAAGTGATTTGGACTTGGCTGGAGAATCATCTCCTCTGTGGATTTACAATTTTTTGAGTACAATAATTTGAAAAACTGTGTGCTATTGGGAATACACTTGCACGTAAGTGACGGAACTGATTACACTTTGGTTTACAACTAATTATAGCTTAATTCACAATGATTATTTTCAAATGTAAGTGTCTAATTGGAGTTAATGAGTAACAATGGTGTGTTGTAACTGTTGACTGTTGTCTTTTTTCACTGTTTGTCGCTCTCGTCCTATTGGTGTGGTAATGAGCGAGACTTATTAAATAATTCCTGTGGTTTGAAGGCACGGACGTGGACGTATGTAGGCGGAATGGGAAAAAATCGACTGAAGTCGGTCCGTGGACAAAATTGGATTATCGTAACACTTATCATTCATAACAAGTATAAAATGAAAATAACCAGGTATTAGGGGATACTTACGAAAAATTACAGGTGTGGTTACAGGTGGTGGGTAATTTATGTACTCTGAGGTGAACAAGTGGTGTATTATTTTGAACCGCAGTTTGGAGTGGACGATGGGGAACGGATGCCGGGGCCGATGTTAGAGAGTAGCTTCGCTGAGACTGAGGGTCATTGTGGCTGGACGAAAGGTCACTGGGGGTCACTTTTGAACTTTGAAATTACGGGTCGGACTTTTGTCGTGAATTATTTAGTGGGTTAGTTTCACAATTTTTTAACACAATTAATGTTCGACTTTTACACTATGCCTATGGAAAATGAATTACATGATTTCAATACTATTATATTTCAATTTTTTCACTATGATTATGGGGGATAGATTACATAATGTCTAGAATTTTGTGTTTTTAGACTGTGGACGTCGTGGCTGTCGTCCTGATACTCTCACGCAACATAAATCCATAAATTAATTGGAGTTTCGTAAATCTAATTAAATGGATTGGGAACTGTTCGAGAACTGTACCTACGTATATTATTGTACAGCACCGGTTCTAGCACGATTTAATGGAAGTAGGATTCGGAGGGTTGGTCATTCATAGCCAACAAGCTCCTGCCGAAAGATCATTTCCGAACGGCATTAAAGACTACTAAGGAATCTTAAAGTGGAATTATATTTAATTTTTTAAATGGAATTAATTTAGCACAAACATACTTTGGTTGAGGAAATTGACTGATTAAAATATTAACTTGGATTGCGTAATACGTGAATGTGGAAAATTAGCACTTTTTTATTTAGGGAGTATTTCTCTTGACTATTACATGGAATTGGACGTGCAATTAGTCAGTTAAATGTTTAGTTATTGAGAATATTTTAAATGAATTATCAACTGGGATCTTATCCTATTAATGTTGCTTACATTGCTATGGGCTGAGTGGCTCAATCTAACTAAACTAAATCTTACAGATTACTATCATGATCTATTCCCAATGGGTGTTAGCTAGCTGTGCTTTCGGTAGCAGCACGTGTGGCAATGAAGTCTTCTCCATTGAGGATTTTAACTGTAAAGTAATCAATTTAGTCAATTAATTCTGTAGGTTTTAAAGAAGAATTCTATGAATTTTAACGATTACGTAGCTGACGGGTTCTCATGTTATAACGGGGTCCGGTTCTGGATACTATCGGGGTATCGCGTAATTGAGGCATCCAATTTCGTGAGCCTAAGGGCCGTCCGGGTTTTCTTTTTATTGGCGTCACTGCGGGTTGCAGAATCGGTCTCGTCGGAGATGGGGGTGTAGATTGTGAGGAATCCATTAGCGGTTTGAGCGGACTATTAATCGGTTGAGATTCGTCTTCTAGTAATGGTAGTAGATCTTCTTCATTCTGATCGGTTTGACTCGGATTTTCCCATGGAGTGTAGATTATTGTGTGTGCCGGTCCTGGCAAGTCATCTGTGGCTTCCGTAGGAGCAGAAGGTGGGTGCGGTTGATCGTCTTCAAGATCATCCTCCACCGTGGGAGGTTGTAATATTTCCGTGTCTGCTTCTGGTTCGGGTGGAAGGGTGGCGGGGACAGGTGCTTTTCTCTGAATATACGGTTTTAATTGGAATATATTTACTACGTCAGTTAGTAATTTTCCTCTACGGCGGACTTCTACGCGGTAGGCGTTATTTGGCAATATTTCTGTAATCTCGACGGGTCCTTTGAAGGCCATAGTTAATTTTCTCGAGATGCCTCTTCGTTGGTGGTGATTTTTTATCAGCACTGGGTCACCTAAATCGAAGTGAAGTAGTCTTCGGGTTTGGTCATATCTACGTGCGTATTCCTTTTGCTTTTGTTCTATTGCCAACTTAGCAGTGGATCTGGCGTTTAGTAGGGCAATATGAATATCGTAGGCATAGGGTTACATGGTTGGGAGGTCCACATCCAGGGGTAGTCGTGCTTCTTGTCCATACAGTAAGTAGTATGGAGTGAATCCAGCAGTCGAGTGTTTACTGGTGTTGATGGCAAAGGTGATTGCAGGCAATTGGAGATCACAGTCGCGGAGATTAGAGGAGGCATACATTTTCAGACACGTAGCTAGTGTCTCATGACACTGCTCGACTTGTCCCTGGCTGCAGGGGTGAAACGCTGTGGACATAAAATGTTCGGATCCCAGTAATGTAGTTAATTCCTTGAATAGGGAGTTGCAAAAACTGAGTCCTTTGTCGCTTTGCAAATATTTTGGCACGCCGAATTTCGAAATTACGTCAGTCAGAAGGAATTTGGCTGTTGTGAGTGCTGTTGAGTCTGGAGTAGAGATTGCTACTATCCATTTTGATAAGTAATCAGTTACTGTCACGATGTACCGGTTATTTCCGAAAGAACAGGTAACCGGGCCAAAGAAATCAATCTGTGTTCTTTCAAATGTTTTGAGCGGAGCTTCGATGAAACATAATTTTCCTGCTGGTTTCTGACGCGGCTTCGTCGCGAGTTGGCAGTCCGGGCAGCTCTTCACGTAGTGGTGAATGTCCGTTTTCATATTTCTATAGTAGAAACGGTAGGCGATCTTGTTAAATGTCTTGAATAGGCCTAAGTGTGCTCCCGATAGTGGTGTTCCATGTAAATCCTCACATATGCGATCTCGCCATGATTTAGGTACCAATATTCTCTCGTGGAGGGGGTCCTTGGGGTGATGCCAATAGAGGACATCGTCAATTATTTTATACGACTCGACTGGTCCTGATGCTGGTTTGGTCATAATTGCGTTCAGTTCGGGGTCTGTTAGTTGGTCGGCCCCGAATTGTGTTGTTGCTGCGATGTGATATGTTGGTAGTTCGGTGAGGTCGATGCCGTCAGATTCGTATGTCGACGTTGGGGTCCGGCTTAAATAATCAAAGACGACATTCTTAGTTCCTTGGATGTGTTTGATCGTCTTAATATTGTACTCGCTGAGGGTTAACGCCATGCGGTGTAGTTTGGGTGACATCTCGGATTTTCTGGAGCGTAGTAACGAGGTAAGGGCTGTGTGATCCGTGTCGATACTGAACTCAATGCCCTTAAGAAATTGAGCCAGCCGTTTGACCGCCCAAACCAGGGCGGTGAGCTCCAGTTCGGTTGCATCGTATTTTCGCATTGCCGGGGTGGTGGACTTGGATATATATGCGACCACTTTTTCCAATCGTCGTCACTGTTCGATATGAATTTGGAACAGAGTCGCTCCTAATCCGGATTTCGAGGCGTCCGCCAGAAGCCATGTTTCCAAGGCTGGATTATAATGTGCCAAGATGGGTTTTTGGGTGAGACATGCTTTTAATTCGAGGAACGCTTCTTGGCATTTAGCTGTCCAGCAAAACGGGGTGGTTTTTGACAATAGGGTCGTTAGAGGTTCTACTATTTTGGCGTAGTTCCGAATGAATCTTCTAAAAAAGCCTGTTGTTCCCAAGAAGCGTTGTATGCCTTTGACCGTCGTTGGTTGAGGGAGGTCTTGAATGGCGGAGACTAATTTCTCATTGGGTTGGAGTCCGTCCTTGTTCACTTTAAAGCCTAAGCATATGACTTCCTGATGTCCCATATGGCATTTTCCGGGCTTCAATTTTAAATTGTTGTCTCGAATCCTCTGGAAAATGGTGCGTAACTTCCCAATATTGTCAGCCACATTAGACGATGGGACGACTAAGTCGTCAATGTAGGCTAATAGGTGTGAGTAGAGTAATCCTTTGAAGATTTTGGCGATCATAGACGTGAAGAACGCTGGTGCACAGGTCAATCCAAAGTTGACACGTGTGCTTCGTATAGATTCGTACGGGTTAAGAAGGCTGTTTTCGGAATGCTGTCTTCATCTATTGCTACTTGATTGTATCCTGACTCGAAGTCGAGCGTTGTAAAGATTGGTGTGCCTCTAAATCTATGCAAGATGTCGTCAATACTGGGGATGGGAAAGGCAAGTTTTTTAGTAACACTATTTAACGCTCGGTAATCACAGACGAGGCGATAATTGGGAACTCCCGGGTAGTCTTCTTTCTTTGGGACGAGGAATGACGGGGCCCTCCAGTCGGAGGTCGATTCTCTGATGAGTCGTTGTAGCAGGAGTTTCTGGACTTCGATTTCAATTAATTCATGTTGTTTGTCGGATAGGGTATGAGCCCGGCATTGTATTGGTATCGCTGTGCCGGTATCAATTTTGAACTTTCCGCCCGGCCACAGGCCCGGTGTATCGCCTGGGTTCATGAAAATGTCTTGAAAATCCGTGCATAGTTGGCGGTATTGTAGGCGGTCTTCGTGCGGGAGAGCGGGGTCAATCTTAATTGTGTCCAGGAATTGGTTTAATGCTCTTCTAGTAAGTGGAATTTTCCTAGGGATAGGTTGGGTTGCCGTAGCGGTAATATTATTTATCTGTACATGGTTGCTATATTTTTCGACGAGGTCGCTGTCCGTAGCGGTTGCTGTTCCTAGTACCTGGTTGGCTGGTAGTTGAAGTGGCGTATCGTTTTTGTTTATTGCAATAATATATTTAGTCTTCTCTGTAATGCAGAAGTCGGGAATAGTAATCTTCGCAGTAGTGCGGGTTCCGTTAGTTAAAGCGGTGAATGCCTGTAGTGGTGTCCGATTTATAAATTTATGGTAAATCGGTAAGTACATGTAAGAGAGCGCCGGCAGCTCTGTGGTACATGCCAAATGTACTCGAATCCGTAGTGGGAGTGTAGGTTTGGGTTTGTATACTTCATGGTATTTGAAGTTAGGAGGAGCAGCTGACTCCTGTGGTGCTACGTCTACGGGGATAGGTATCCTATGTGTTGTATTCTTACTTAGATCAAAACGCACCTTTTTTCTATGAAAAACCATGGAAGGGCGAGTTGACGGGGTCGGAGTGGGAGTAGGTGGAGCAGGCTGTCTTCCGTTGATCACCGGAGGAGCAGATGCTGAGATGTTGTGGACGACGGGTGGTGTCGGTACTATTCTAGTCGATAAGGAAGTTGTGGGCTGCGGTGAAGGCGTCCCTTCTGATGCAGTCGGCAACGTCCAGTCTATGAACGGAACATTTCCAAATAATGGGGAGTTGATACTGGTGGGTACCGTGTATTTACAAGTTAGGCCGTATGCCATGTAGAAATCGTAACCGATGAGGATTGGAGCTGGTGGTGCTTGAGTGACTCGGCATATGTGTTGTAGTTGAACGCCATTAATGGTGAGGGGCACCATGCAGGTCCCGTAGTTAATAATTAGGTTTCCCGAGTAGTCCGTTAACTTAATGCTTGCGTCGTGGTGTGTAGGTAATCGAAGGGAGTGAAATAATTGTAGGAAAATTATTGAAGCTGCAGATCCACAATCTAGGAAGGCGTAAGTAGGTATGTTGCATACTTGCAGGTAGATATATCTACGTTGTCTGTCGGGCCCCAGCAATTGATGGTGGATCGGTAGTACGGTGTGCATAGGCATCTGTTGAATCATTGAGAGGTATGGCCATTGGAAATGGAGGAGCGGCGGCCTATGGTGCGCCTCCATGCTTAGTTTTCCTTTTCGTAGCGGCGTTGGTTGCTGTTGTCAAGCTGCTCTGAGGGCATTTTTACCACGAAGTAAGTATCTCGAGAGCCATAGGCTGACATACGGAAGTCGGCTGGCCACGAGGGTTGGCTGTATTGAGAGGCATCGCCGGCCGTGATGGCCATGAGCGGCTGCATGTGCTGAGGGCGAGGGCTGTACCGCTGAGTCGGGGAACGGCTAGGGGCTCGCCATTGTCCCAATGAAGGTGATCGTCTGGGTAGCTGACGTGGTTGGCTGCTCGCTCTTCGTCGACTTAGTAAGTTCTCAGGGTTGTCGGGGCACGTCGGCTTGATATGGCAGAGTTTGTGACAGTAGTGGCACGTCAAGGTTGCGTGATTTGGATTCGCCCTTGGAGCACTTGTGGTGGGGCGTCGGCCTGACGACTGAGATGGAGCTAGTTGTGTTAACTTGCTCGTGAGAGACGTGAGAGTCTGTGTCATGGCTGTCATTGCCTTCTTGATTTCCTCTAATTCGTTATGGGCTTGATGAATATAGTGCGTGGGAGCGGGCGCAGAGGCGGTGAATTCCAATTCTGCTGCTCCATTTTTATCATACGCTTCCAAGAGTGTCTGTAAGTTGGCGAATGTTGTTGGCTGGGTGTGGCCTAGTAGAAACTGTCGAACCGGACGTCTGAATTGACGTATAAAGTCCGGGATTATCATTTCTGCATTTAATCTTGCCCAGCGTGGTCCAAAATCGTTGCGAATTCGCTGATAGAATTTGGACGCCGTCTCGTTGAGCTGCTGCTGTTGGGACAGGATTTTAGCGATGGTAGCTTGAGGACGAATTTCGTCAAATTGACAATGTCGTTTGACTTGGTTTAAAAAGGTCTGGTAGTTAACGCTGCCATCCGCAATAACACTAGCATGGTTTTCCATATACGCTCTCGCGGTCGGGGATGTGACTGCGTGTTTTAAATATCTCTTTTTCTGCTGGTCATCGAGGGACTGAGTGGCCGCCCAATCGGCGAACTCTTCGAAGAAAGCATCAAACTTTTTGGTGGTGATGAGGGCCGCATATGTGGGCATGGGAATCGAGGGAGGCAGGGTGAGAATGGTATTCATGGCGACGCGATTGAATGTGGAATTTAAGGTCACCTTGGCTAGTTGATTTGTTCTTGCTCGGCGTGGTGCAGGTATCGGTGGCGGATTTAGGGGAGCGTAGCGACTGGGAAGAGGTGCAAAGTGGTCATTTTACAGCTGGAATACCGGGAATGGACAGGGTATCGGGGCTTGCTCAATTGCCTGGAAGGGACGAGATTGGGGAGGTGGTTAATGGTCCACAAGGGGCTGGGATCGGGAGAACGACGGTCCAGGGTTATGGGAAAATTGGTTCGTAGTAAACACTGACTCGAATTGAACTGCTTCGTATCGCTGCTCGCTCTTGCGTGAGACTAGGAGTTCTGTCTGGGAGCCGAGAAAGACGTTCACGTGCGGTGGGTGGAGAAGGCTATGATACGGGGATCTACGGGATGTAATCGGGGTAGTGTAAAAACTTTCTTCCGGTATTGTTGATAGTGTGTATCGATTCTTGATGACCGAAATGGTTAGCTGAAGTAGTTGCGAACTTATCGGGGTAGGCGCAGTCGGAATTGCTGACGTTGGTTTGGGGGAGATGTCGGAGGAAACGGACCAGTTGATAGCATTGGCTGCCGCAGCCAGTTCCTGGTCTAAGGACTGATTAAAATCGGTTCTACCGTCGTTGTGTAGACTGTCGTAATATTGATCCTCAAAATAGTCGTCGTCTGCTTTGACGTCGTCTGACACATTGGTGTGGGGGAAGTCCGTACTTGTACTGCTATTGCGCTCTTGTAATGTTTGGAATGAGGCGGCCGAGAGTAAATTGGTCGTAATAACGGCGTCGCCGCTGGTGTTCGGTTCAACTTTGATCAGAGGTGTGTCGAGGGTGCTAGCCGCTGAGATATATAGATGCGCGTCTGGATCAGGGTTGGTGACGGAGTCTTCTTTCTCTGATTGGCTGGACTCGTTGGTGTGGGACACGATGAGGCTTCCTTCGAGATGTAAGCGGCGGCGTCGATATTGTGACGAGGGTGGATGGGATTGTGACGATGAATGTTTTAGTTAATGACGAATATTCAATCTCTTCGTAGCTCAATCTTTAATTAATAATTAAATCTATATTTTGATGAAATTAGGGGGATGAGATGAATATTGCATTATAAATAATTAATATACCAACTCGCTCGGCATGGCTTTGTAAAAGGGTCAGCCATGACGGCTGAAAACCGTTGGTCTATCTTCCTTTTCCTATCTTTATAATTAATCCATTATTAAAATAATAAAAAAATAGATAAACAAATACACAAATCTCTGAGAGTATCTGCACACAATATGATTCACTTTTAGCCTTCCAGTTTATTATATAATTCACCAATTAATCCATTAATCCAAAACAATAAATCTATCCTCTTAGTAAAAGATGTACACTGTACTTCCTGATTGTAACTCTATCTTCTTCTTGGTGCATCACTCACTCCCGACTCCCGATGATCACTGAATCTGAAGTCTCTCGTTCCGTCTCTCATCTCTGTCCTTCTTCATGCTAGTTCGCATTGCGCAATCGTCGAATACAAGCTCCTCTCATAACTTACGTTCAATTCATACTTACATTAAAACTCAATCTTACACTCCCTTTTCTTTTAAATTTAACGTCCTCGTTAAAATACGTAGCAATTTTAAAATTAATCTTAATTATAGTTTATAATTAACAGTCAATTCATTAATAATATTATCATACTCATTACACTTAAATCATAAGCAATCTAGTTCATTATTGTTTAGAGCAATCAATAATAATCAATAATAATAATAATAAGTGAATAAATCATAACTAATAAAATGGCAATAGTATGTAAGTAGTTTAGAATTAGTTTCATTGATATAAAAAAAAATGGTTAAATGATTATTCTGATGGTACAATAATCTTGACTTATTATAAAAATAAATACATAAATATCGCTTATACGTAGAAAATAACAAATAAATCATGCAAATAATAATGTATCAAACGAAGATTCTGATTCCTGAGTTAAATTGAACATCATGACCTTTTCACGAACTTTTTTCCTGGATAATATAACGTAATCTGAAATAAAATATTATTAATTCATTCAAAATCTAATTCCTGAAATAAAACAACAAAAAATAATAAGAAAAAAACTTTCAATCTGAATCTTCAAGAAATATTGTGATGTTTATATTAGGATTTGGTAGGATTGGGATTATTTGAGTGGGTATTTGAGACAAAATGGGTGTCTGGCTTCGAAGCAATAAAGACATAGTCTTTCTCCTGGAATGAGATTATCTTCATCTAATGACTGAAGTGTAGTAACGTAGTTTGGAATAGTTACATTTTCTTTTTTTGACCATTCAGTATTAACCTTGAGTTCTTTTTCTTTCCAATTAGCAAATACTCTTTCTTTAAGAATCCATTCTGTTATGAATACGACAAGTGCATGCACGTAGATATGTCTTCCGGTTATATGCATTGATCTGAATTCCGGTTTGGTTTTGTTGTTCCAAGTCGCAAATGTCGGTGATTCATCATAAAATTGCGTCGATCATTACCAGTTCCAATCAAGGCTCCAAACGTAGATGCTTTTCCGATGATGGTGGTGCAAATTCTTGAAATTGCAAAAGCTTTTTCTTTGTCTGTCTTTGGCATTTGTGGTAATTCTCTTTGTGTGATGTCTGAACGATAAACTGGAAATATGACTCCCAAAA
>JAQFZC010008514.1:0-10113 GCA_034695205.1 Dicyrtoma fusca | reverse complement strand
ATAACTCTTGAGACTTAAGAGTTCCCATGTGGACGACTGTACTTCAATTCATTCTCACAGTTTTACAAGTCATCTAAAAAGCACTTCTGCAGACAGCAAAATCAAAAAATGTATACATACAGACATTTGCTAATGAATCCGACGAGTACGCCTGTGCTCGTTCATAGCTTGTAGTAATTAATTTTGTACTAACATTAATTGTACGATTGAATGGAGAGACTATGATATAACATTGTAGGTGAACCCTTGGAGTGTGTTGATTTAAATAATAATAATAATTGTAAAGAATTTTGATCGTTTACGTTTGTAAGCAAATGCATGAGAAACTCCTGTTTGTTGGAATGAATGCATTAATGGAAAAAATGAAATAATTAATACTAATACTAAGAACAGCTTCCCATACTAATACGCTATAAATACAAAAAGAGCATATCAGTAATTAACATTCAAATATTTCCAGTGATGAGGAAAATAATTTTTATTAATAGCATGTATATTTATGGTATTGGTCAAAGTCTGCTATAATTTGCAAAACAAAAAAGTAAAAGAAAAAGCAAGTGAGATCATTACTGGGGGGGGAAATGCTAAATTATTTAATGACTCAATCATTTCTATAATGTTAATGATTTGATCTACCATCAAATTCAAAAACTAATATAGAGCAGGGTAGGACCTGCTTATATTTTTTCTTTTACATATTTCCCAGTATTTAACTGGAATATTTTTATAACAATCCCCTTTTAAAAGCAAAAAATTATATCTTAAAATTTAGTCCGACGGCGTACCAGTTTCTAAGCTACATGTAACTAATACTACAATATTTTTTTTACAATAAATGCCAACTATTTTTACGTGTTATAAACATATACTCAATGAAAACCAAAGATAATTTTTTTTAACCATAAACACTAAGCTTCTTATTTATTGACTGTTATTGACCGTTGAATTGACTTCCTTAATAACTCAATTATAGTAACAATTTACACTGAAATTAAAATATAGAAAAACGTTTGTTTTCACAGCTTCTACTCAGCTTGCTTTTATCACAGAGGCTTGGCTTAAATAATATGAAATATGGTGGTAGCGGGCAGGGTGTAGAAATGATGTGGGTACTTCGACAATTAAAAGTTGCTTGCTGGTAGTTAGTTGGTAGTCTGTATGAGTGTTTTTACAACTTTCGCTTATCTGTTAATAATTATTATAGTTGCTTATAGAAATAGTTGCTTGATGAGTGTGACGTGTCCACGTAGATACAGATGATATGTTGCATGCTAACTTTTTCCGTCATTTCCTGGTATGATTGAGCTTCTTCCCTAATCTTGTAATTCAAAAAATATGACAATCGTCAATTATTTTTCTTCTTTTTCCACAATCTGAAACAGAGCAGCAACACCCCTTGCAACAGAACAGTAACACAATTTATATAAATATATACAATCATACATATATATATTTTTGTCTTCTACAAATCGCATGCTATTATTGTAGTACTAAGAATGGTGATTTTTGAAAGAAATTGAGAAATTAGGAACGAAAGACATACTTACAATGTATTATGTAGGTTTTGACCCGAAGACCCGTCCATTACATTGACAGTACGAAGGGCCATGACCCATCCAGTATTGCGAATGTTCACTACTCACCTCATCCCGAACATGAAGAACTCCCGGCACCGGGCGTTGATCACTCCCCCCGGGGATTCCCTATCCATCCACCCATTCTTGCCAAAGTCAAACCAGAGGCTAGCTACGATGGCTATGCTCACGATGGCTATGCTCACGAGCAGGAGATGATCCTTGAGCCAGTCAACAAGCCAGTGTATGGACCTCCAATAAAAACTTCAGGTTGGGGTTCTCCTATTTACAAAAAAACTGGAACTCATCACTAACCAACACGTCAACATTCAGAACAAAAAACAAACAAACAAACAAACAAACACCAAAACCACCAACATTTATACACATTACTCCTGACATCACACAGAACATAAAAGAACACACAACTCACAAGTTCTGACCATTTATAATGCAACACAACCATTTCGAGACATTCCGTGACAAGAACAAAACATTACCACACTAACAACATGTCACAATCACAATCATCATCACCCAGTCACAGATTCTTGCTCCAAAAAACAAACAGCAAAACACACAGCAAGACCGGCACTAAAGTGAAGAGAACAGAGTAGCATCGCAGGTTGTTACAAGACATGCACGACTAGTTAGACAAAATTCTAAAGTGAATCGTAAAATCGTAATTCGTAATCATATGTCTCACATATTTTATTGTTTTTTTTTGTTGTTGTAACTTACATGATCACACTTTTTTTAACAGCGCTTTAGCTTGCTAAGAAATCCAAAATAATGTTATTACACTCTTCCATTCCAAGGAAATTTTCAAATAATTTTTTCCTTCATGTCTTCGTAAATAAATATCCAATCAAAATTATATACTAGTATGTATTAGTACACTCACCGTTTGACCGTTATACATCCCACCTTCACACAACAACAAATATACGAGAAACAACAGTCAACATACCAGAGCCAGAGACACAAAAACAAAACTACAAAACAGCGTCACTTACATCTTCCCACCATTTTGCGCTCCATTCATGGAGCCATGCAAACATTATTAATTACACTTACATAATTACATAATTATCTACAAAATCTACATACATATTTCATTATACGATGGTTGCCTAACTAATCCAGCTTTCAGTAATTACTATAGTGTACCTCTCCGTAGTAATTTATATATTTTTGCTTTAATTCGCTAATTGTGCAGGTTACTTATGCACGTTTAGATAAGTAATACAGTTTTGGGTACTTTAGAGGTACCTATGTATAGTATTTTAGTGTGTAAAATTATGGATTTTAAAAACTGGAAATGGAAATAGAATTTTCGGGGGTATAGAGTATAGAGGTCAAAATGTTGTATTTGCATAGCTTTCTCTACTAGTTAAGTACATTTGATGGGCACTGCATATTATAGGCTTTGGCTTTTAGTGGTAACTATTTATAGTTCTAAAATTCTGTAGTTTAGTTTTTTTCGGTAGGTGAAGGTAAAACCTTTCATGATAGTATTAATTGCTTCTTATCTCAATCTCTACTTTCATTTCATAAATTATATACCTAGGTACTACTTATAGATAGTTTTTACTTGGTGCTTGGCGAGGTGTGGTGCCGTAGCTTACAAATTATTTCTAAGAATCCTGTTCTAAAATTAGCAAGTAGTTTCAGTTATTGAGTAGTTGGACGTAAATGTAATAGTTTACTATTTAGAAATTGGTAATTTGACCCTAGTTACTAATTACTAACAATTTTTCTCTTTGATTTGATTACACTGCACACCTAGGTCCACCAATTCCTGTCGAATACCAACTAGTGGCCCTACCTGATAATATTCTAATCACAGAAACAGGAGAGACCCAACTAATTTACTAAACTAACCCCTCACCAACATCCAACCTTAGCCAACAAGACACGCACCAGTTGAAAATAAAACATGTACATTCCGCATTGTACACAATTTGCCAAACTAATTATTAATAATTATTAACAAAAGTCCAGTATAGGAGTATAGTACAGTAACAGTAGACTACAAAAAGCAAAACCTCTACATGCTTATTGTACCTACACAGACAGACACACACTATACTGACAGCTCAATTTTGACTGTCCCATTTTTCACCAACAGAACAGAACCCAAGTAATTTTGTTCCAGAAAAATGACAAATGAAGAGATATCAATTTTTTATGCAATTCCCTGTGAAGAGTACATCGAGGAAAAAAATTATTATATTTTTTATATAAGTACCTACATAAATGTATTTTGTAGAATGCGTGTTAGTGCATGCCTATTATTATTATGTACCTATGACTGTTCTTACTGTACATAGGTTGTAACAAGTAATTTTTTTTTACTACTTTGAAAATATTTTCTTTTTAATGTTAGTGTAATGCAGAGGAAAGTGTGAGATGCCAAATTACATACTACTACTTACTACTCTACTCGGTTCTATTCGCACCTGTAATCTTTCTCTCAGCCTTT
The DNA here is from genome assembly GCA_034695205.1 of Dicyrtoma fusca. Taxonomy (NCBI): domain Eukaryota; kingdom Metazoa; phylum Arthropoda; class Collembola; order Symphypleona; family Dicyrtomidae; genus Dicyrtoma; species Dicyrtoma fusca. The sequence goes on along the minus strand of JAQFZC010008514.1, from coordinate 6,054 downwards.
ACTTTTGTGCTCTCTGTATGTACTTTTTAAATACCTACGTGCACCACCGTGTGCCATAATTCTACAATCTACTTTTTTTTGCAAACTGATTTTGTACCTTCTACGTACTCGCCTTCTATGCAATCTGTTCTAAATTGTATTACGTACTACATGTAACCAACTAATACATGTTTCGTCTAATAACGTGCCTACCTAGGTACTAATGTAACGTAAAGTAAGTTAAAGCTCCGAGCGTGGGAGTTTTTTTTTCCGAATCCGCATATTAACAAAAATTACAAATAAGGCTTTTTCTTACTACTACCTTCTGCTAATCTGTTTTTCAAAGTTCTCGGGTAAAAAAGTAAAAAAAAACACCATTACTAAAATAAATTAAAAACAACTCACCTACCGCCTGCCTTCTCTCCAACTTTCATAATATCGCAATATCATATTAGTAACTCACTAATTACTTCTCCCACCTAACTTTAATGCTATTACTTTAATCACATTTTATAGCCTCACATGCTAGAACAAATAGTTTTTGGCTCTCTGATGATGTGCTGTTCCAATACACCTCAATCTGGTTCGCTGGAACAAGCCATGATGTTTTTACACAGTTTTCTTTGTCTTTCCTTATCATCCCAAGCCAGCTCTTTCTCTGCTACAGCTCAGCTCCGCACACCTTGTAATTGAAGGCAGCGGATCGATTCAACAGACACGGACGATGCGATGTTGATGTTGAAGAGTCGACAGAACTTGAAACATCTATATTTATTCTGTCATGCTGGTCTAATATGTACATACTAAATATACGAGTATATCTCGATCCTGGAGAGTCGAGAGGGCTGAAAAAGCAATCCCTTTCGATTAAGAGTAATTTAAGTTATTAGACGGGTTGGTTGTACAAGTAATCAAATTGAAATTGTGCTAAAACTTGAAAGCATATCAAAGGTAACTAATATTTTGAAATGAGTCTCACATTTTAACTGTCTCTTGCCTCTTCATCTTTAGAGCCTATTGCATTATTGCTATGCCTGTATCTAACATGGTCTTCTCCATCATGGGTGCATTTTGTTTGCACTGTAATGATAATGATGAATTACATATAACCTACCTACGTTAATACTTGCTCAAACTTATTGTACATCACTACTTCTTTGTTTGCCCTATCCGTTAGGCTATGATACATTGCTGTCAGCTGAAAATTTTGTGAAATAAGACAAGCGCAATCACACCTAACGCAACTACGCAAATTTAACCCAGCACCGAGCGCTGCTTCCTTAACGGGCTTTGGGCCATATGGCTCCACAAATATAATTAATTAACTCTTGGTTGGGTCTAGTCTTGGAATATTACTTGAATAACACTGACTGTATAGGACTGCTGCTATTTCATCGCATATGAACTCCAAAGATGTGTCTTCCAATAGGCAATCTGTCCTTTCATTTCACTCTTTTCCATGGACGTGTGTCTTCTCTTGATTTCTTTGTAGGACGAGGAACAAAGTTCAATATAGGTGTTGATCTCCAGCTGAGTACCGGTGGTGGTGGTGTGCCTAATTATGGGCCGCCAAGTGGTCCACTCGGAAGTCCACTCGGCTACACAGAACAAATGACGGTCGTTCATCACTATCCCCCTCAGCAGCAGGAGTATCAACCAGTCTACTCTTCAGCCCCTGACACTCCATCCGTCCCAGTTTCTAATTATGGCTCTCCTAGTCCAGGGCGGGCGTATGGTCAACCGGGCTTACCCTTCGGTGCTGGACCCCTCTCCCTTCACTACGGGTTTAAACCGTACGAACAAATTAATCAATACATTACTAATAATAATGATGATGATTATTATAATAATAATAATAATGATGATAATAATGATAATAATGATGATTATAATAGTAGAAATTCAAGCCGGGTTAAATCAAAATCTGAGCTGATCTCATTTGTAGTGAAAAATATTTTCCATGTCGATAATCATTTCTAATAATATGACTCTGTATATTTTTTTGTATGATGCTGTCTATACGTGTGTACATATCAAACATTGAAAAACTCACTAAAGTGTGTCAACCCCGTACGGCAATGTCTCGCTGGGCACAGGTTACAAACGTTATGGACAGGCGATCCCTCAGTACGTCATTGATGAACTGCAGGCAGTCTACGCGAAAAATAATTACAAACGCTCTCCTGTAAGACAATAATAATAATAATCAGACTAACTATTTTGTATGTATGTAATTATAAAGTAATACATTTATAAATGTATACCTATATATATCATAAGGAAATATGATCTAGTGGAACACAAATCATATGAAAATATTGTAAATTACCTATTTACTACTATATACCTAATATAATACTATATTTTTTTTTTATTTTATAGCCAACTTAACAAATAAAAGTACAAATTCAGAATGCAAATTTTGTTTTGATTGAAAAACTGTGGATTTTTGTGCCGTTCGACTTGCACTACAGGATGTCAGACAAACTCTGTTGACTGTCAATGTTGAATGTACATACAAAGTTTGTTGTTTGTCTGACAACGCAAGTCGTCACAAAAATCCCATAATATTGAACACATGTCTGAAATTGTACTCTAAATAGTTAGAAAAAATGTTGAATGTATGAATCAGACATTTGATTATTGTAGTTATGTTGTATGTATGTAAGTACGTTTCAAATATCCTATCAACTATCAACGATTGACATTTAAACAATAATACCTTTTTGAACTTACTGACAGACAACTTCTCGAACTAGTTCGAAATCCTCCAAGAAATACGAGCACCGAAGACACGTAAGAGACGTAACGAGCTTTACCGACAAAACTGACACAACAAACAACGACGACGAGACTGCTGAAACAGAAACAAAACCTACAACTGATGCCATAACTTCACAAAATAAAACAATTCGACCCGAAAACTCTACAAATTCGATGTCGAAAAATACATCGACGACCACAAATAAGAACAACGATGACCTGGAAGGGATGAGGGTGGCAGTTGTGAATGCGGCCTTTGACCTCCTGGCCGGTCTCACTGAGCTCAGCACTGACCTTATACATAGAATTAGACACACGGCTGAAATCATCCCTTCCTTCCTCCCGTACAACTACAACAATGGACCCAGTAGTAGTACTACTCGTAGTAATAACACTAATAATTCAAATAATTTAACAGAACAAAACCAAAATAGTGTTAGCTCACCTTTAAATAGTGTAAATAGCAGTCTTAATTATGTCGACAGTCAACTGACGAAGGAGGTCGAGTCAGAATCCGAACAGAAAAGTCAAAGGCAGTCCCCACAGTCACAGTCAACGACGAGTTCCAATTTTAATCCATTTCTCAGAAATAATTTCACAGATCCCCGAACTTTTCTAGTTAAGAAAGCGACTTCCTTCGTTGCCACAGTCTTGAAAGACGTTAGTAAGGAATTGAACCGAAGAATACAAAATTCGTGAAAAAATTTTGAGCTCTTCCGTTGTTAGTTAATAATTATCTAATTAGCTACGGCAGTCATTAATTTTTTCATTAATTTTGTATTTTTACAATTATTACAGTTTACAGTATCAGTAATTATTTCGCAGTCTCGCACAGTGGCTTATTTTGTGACACATTTAAATATTAACGTGTAGATTTTTCTGTGCAGTTTGTAATTTTACATTTTTACATTCTACTTTTTTTGACATCTTAAATGACCCATTGACATTATTTTTGTATGTAAATTGAAATATGTAGCTTTTGTACAGCCTTACTTACTTATCTGCAGACACACTGCAGACTGTAGATATAATTTTGAATGGTTTGCAATACTTACTAGTTTAGAGTAGGTTAGATTATGGTTTCGACTCAATGGAAAATAATTTAACTATGTGCTCTAGATTCATGGATCTTTTTTTTTTTTTTTAAGTCAAGTTGCTTTTTACAATTGTGTCTGCAATTGTACATTAAGTAAGAAGATGGAAGACAAAAAAAAAGAAAGAAAATACTGTCTGTGTAGATGAATGTTAAAATACTATTTTTTTTGTGTCAAAAAGAAAACCAGACAGATACACGTTATGTACATACGTAAATGCCTTACTTATTTTAATTTTTTTTTGTTTTAATAGATAGAATAATATACTGCTCACAGTTGATATTATTGCTTTAAATTAAGACGTTGCGTTTAGGTATGTAGGTATGCGTGTATTATTTTTTTGCGTAGTTTTGTAATTTTTCTACCTACATAATTTTAATTATTTAATTACGCCCGGGAATTCAATGAAATGAATGAACTACCGGCAAACGGAAGGGCTGACCAGCGTGTTTTTTTTTTATATATTATGTAAACAGTACATTAGATTAGACTATAGTGACTCACACACTGAAAACTCCAAGTAAGGACAATTTTACTATTATATTTAGTGTTAAGATAATTGTAATATTTGCTGTTTTGCACCACGCTGTATTATACTTATACATACTATGAATATTATTATTTTTTTTATATGTCCAGTCCTTAGCCTTAGTATTAATGATGATGGTTTTATACAAGAATTATCAGTATGCTGAAAAGATGAATTAATTTTTACTTTGATGTTATTTACAAAGTAATATACAAGTACTAAAACAGTACATACCTAGTAATACTACATATACTACATGATTATGATTATAAGATTGGAACGCTTGTGGTCAGAGACGTATTGAACTATTAAATACATAAATAATAATTTTATTATTTTCTTAAACACTTTTGCTTCAGACTTTGTTTATCTCTTGTTTAAAGAAAGGTGCATATATATACATATTTAGCTGCTCTACCTCAAAAATACTACCGGTGATTGTGGCGCATGAATTTATTGCAATTTCAGTCCAAACGCTCAAGGTTTCAAGTTTAAATGAAACAATGCACCCATCTACATAAATTTCGTGGGAAAGTTTATCCTTACATCCTGAATCTAGGTCATTTATACTTCAAACAAAAAAGTAGTCTGTAGAAAGTTCAGCTGGTTGCTGCATGGTAATGCACATTGTCTTTTAAACTATAGACTGAGATGGTTTCCGGTATTGTAATGAAAATCTGACATAAGAACTCCAGGGAGTTAATTTAAAATTGTCTGGACTTTGTTAGACTGATACTGATACTCATAGCCTAGGTAAGTAAGAGGCACTAAAGAGCATACACACAGGCTAAAGAATCTTCAATTTCCGTTTGTACTTTGGCTCATTGTACGTCGTGGAATTGCTTTCTCAGGGCAGATTCTCTCGACTTTTAATAGTCGATGACTTTTATATTAAATGCATAATAAATACATAGGTACTCCCATATCCGTATTAAAGAGGATTCATTTTTTTGTATATGTACCTACATACATTTGTCCATGCTCCCTCCCGTTTAGAATTTTCATTAAAATTTGAATCAAAGGAAGCAGAAACATACCTACCTACATACCTACATACCTAGTAATGGGGGCTGCTATCTGTACTGATAGGTACATATGTAGACTTGTGAATAAGTTAAATCTGGGACTGGAACTGGGAAACTTGGAACTGATTACGGAGAAAATCATATTTTAGTTGGAAACCCGAATTGCGCACCGTATCTTCTTTCTCTCGCTTTATTAAATAGATTTTTCAGCTCCCACTCCCATCAAGCCTATCCAATCAACCTCTTCATCTATCCTGGCCATATAATGTCACCCTCCGCGTCTAGCACCGTATGATAGGATATAAACCTACCTTGCTATGTAAACTTTCTTCTCATGGACAGCTCTGGCCGTGGAGTTATGCGGAAAATGATAAATGGAGCTTTCATTCGGAAGTTAGCAGGTAGTATCGTCTTGAACTTTGTCCCGACCACGTCAGCAAGATCACGGAGCTTAGATTATAACCGAACTTGTGTGAGTTAACTACAAAAAAATACTTATTTATCCAACAACCAGCACGTTTAAATCAAGTGTAAAATAAGGGAGCTATTGGTGACTTTTTCCTCAGCTGCATACACAAGACTTGTCCGAAAATAAATCGTGTCACTTTCTTAAGTACCTAATTACGATGGCCATCCCTAATGGAAAAACAATACTCTCCAGCAG
>JAQFZC010008513.1:0-10113 GCA_034695205.1 Dicyrtoma fusca | reverse complement strand
AAAAAGTTAATTTCTGCTTTTGACAGTTTTGAAAAAGTTAATTTCTGCTTTTGATAGTTTTGAAAAAGTTAATTTCTAGAAAAAGCACTTTTGTAAGACATTCTTTCCATGGCATGGTCTGCCAGTACCGTTAATACGTTTTTAATGATTTCAAAAGCATCATTTTGCGTCTAGTGAAACATTAAATAAGAAGAAATGCTGTACACATGAAAATGAAAGGATGGGATGCTCATGATTAAGAGACAATATGGTAAAGAAATGAGCGGGAAAGGAAATCGAGCGACTATTTTTTTTGTTTCGCTTCAATTTCCTCTTGACAACATCAAAGCCTTTATTTTCCACATTTTTCTCATTTTTCTCATTTGATGCTCTTTCCTTCTGTTTCTGTTTTTCAGTTTTGAGATGCTGAGCTCCTACGTTTTTTTTTCTTTGCTTTTGCCTGTAGCTCTCTCTCTTTCTCTCTCTCTGCTCTCAGCTTATATATCACTAGTTTTTTGTTTTCTGTTCCGTCATACATCTACGTCCTCTCTGGTTGTCACTTTCTCCGATTACAATCTTTATCTTTAATCTTTTGTTTTTCCGTTTTTGTTCGTTCTGTTCTACTGTTCTTCACATTTTGTTTGACAGATTTTTTCTCTCGATTCTCTCTCCTAAACTTTCACTGTTGCTCTCAAAACGGAGAAGAGAAAAAAAATCAAAACAAGTTTTTAAGTCAACAGAGCCCATCCCTTTTCCTAGATTTTTACTTTCTTTAAAGTTGGGTGAAAGCAAATTAATTTTTGAGCCTTGCTAGTTTTCCTTATAGGATTTTTAAAAGTTCCATTCTTTTAGGTTTTGGTGATGTGGGGAGGCATTAGCATTCAGAGAGTGACTCACGCTCATATTTCATAATTCATGATTTATAATTTTATAATGATATATAGTGATGGTGATGACGGTGGTGGTGGTGGGTGTGGAAGTGAATTGAGAAAACTCATTATTCTTTTTCTTTGTGGATTTTATTGTGTCTGTGTGTGTGTGTGTTGTGTTCCCTGTCCTCTCTTCTCTGTATTAGAATGCAAGTCTCTCGGCAATTTATTTTCATTTCACAGCTTGACAATCTCTTGTCTTTTTTGTCTTTTGACTTAAGCCTCGGATTCTCTTTAAATAAATGACTTTGGTTTTTAAAAGTGAAAGCTGGGACAGAACGAGGGGTGGCGCACTTCTGTACTTCCAGGATTAGTTTTTATGGACAAGGTGCATTTTGCATTTAAAAATGGCGGAGTTGTTTATGTTTTCTGTGGGAGGAGTTGGTAGATGTAGGATGCCACGGTGCTTAAGAGATGATTTAACATTAATTAATCTTAAAACCAAGAACTTTTGAGGTTGCTTCCTGTTGCATAAAATATGTGTAAATATTAAGATTTCTGCAAAAGTGTTGAACGCCTTTAAAATAGATTTGGTAGACGAGGTTTGAAAAAACTGAACAGATTAAACGTTTCTAAAAACAGGTAAATCGCCTGAGATTTTTTTAGCCCTTAGCAAATGTTTAAACGTTTGCAATTCTGGCATTTGCACCTTTTCAAAAACGAAAAAGAACGTATTAATTTTATCTTTTTCAAAGAGATTAGGTTCAAGAACTAGGCTTAAAATGCATACGTTTTTTCAACCCATTTTCATTTTTGTAAAGCATGGGATAATGGTCCCTTTGCGCATTAGAAATCTGTAGCTTGCGATGGAATACAGGAAAATATGATGACAGTGCACGGGGGAAAGTAGAGAAAGTCCACACTCCACTCCTGAAAGGTAGATCCGTAGTTGTAAAATGCTACACTTGATCGTAATGACATATTAATGCATGTTCTCATAAATTTAACTCGTTTGTTCAATACATTAAAGCATAAATTGCAGTGCCACTACCACTGTCACAGCCGCATTCTGGAAGTGGAAGGGAAAGTGAGAGAGAGAGAGAGCGAGAGATAGAGAAAGTAGATACGGTGTTTGAGTAGGAAGTGCGGAGGGAGGATGACTTTGAATTTTGCGATTAGTTAACTCTCAAGTTTCCGGACTGTCATGTCTCTTGAATCTCTACACTACACGCAGTCAGTCAGCTTTGTGTATCATACTGTATGTAGAGAAAGGCAGTGGGAGAAAGTGAGTGTGCAAGCAGTGCCTTACCTTTATTTCCCTTCTTTGCTCAGAGGCTATTTTCACGAGTAGTCTACGACTAAGTGAGCTTCCGCGCTACTTTCTCTTTGAACTTTCTCTCAATTTTCAAGGAAACGGATATGTCCCTTTGAAAGATGATTTTTAAATCACAATTTGAAAAAGCGTTTGAACAAAATACTAAGCAATACAAAAGGAACTTTCACAGGGACGCTTTGTGAAAATAGTTTGTAAATGCATCTGGATAACTGAGAATTGTATGACACAAACACGTTTTAAACCGCCATCTTTTTTCAAAAATACAATTTGTTAAGGATAATTAAAGTTACACTTAAGCTAGTGTTGCTTATACACACCAGTAATTAAATTTCTTACTTTCTTATTTCTTAAGATAGGCTCTATCTATTCTCTTCGTTCGTCTACATGGCTTCCCTCCTGTTGACTTTATATTTGCATGCTCATGATTGGCTTGGCTCTCCTTGTCTGTATCTCTTGGCTTCCTTTCAGCCTCCACAGTTTGCTTTTGACTCAGTCTGTATATATGTATATCTACCTAGGTACCTATATATGCTGAGTTTTGGACCTGTGGAAATTCAAACTGCTTTTACTTTCCTGTTCCACTTGAGAATTCAACTTTGAAAATGTGTCTCTGTATATCATTTCCCTTGCTACTACATCAACCCGTTTATAGACTTTCCCCAAAACGAAAACGACTCTGAGACCGTTCCTTCTTCTTAAGTTCCCTTTTCTTACTGCGAGGAAGAGAGAGAGAGAAAGTGAGAGAGAAAGTGAGGATGGGACTGACTCTGACTCTATTTTGGAGGCCAGGTTCCATTGCTTACACACTGACAACTTTCTCTCTGGCAGAGTTAACCAAGTGTGTGTTTGGGGGGCTGCACTGAGCTGATACATATGTTATTATACACTTTTTGCATTATTCCATTCACTTATCTGCTCATGCACCCATGCCATTCATAGGAGCCAGACGTCTGTCTCATAGTCATATTCATATTCATGAAAGGCCCGGAAACGATGTGTCGTTTAAAATTTACGTGGAAATTTCAGTGGTAGTAGCTGATGCAGTAGTACTAGTGTGGAGTCAGTTAATCTTACAGCTACTGCTTTCTCTCTCCTAATTTCTTCATTTTCCTCTCTCTCTTTTTTCTCATGAATATCCATCAGTCAATTTGAATATATTAGTCTCTTATGTTTTGGTCCACAAATGTCGAAAATTTCTACACGGATTGGATAGGGATATCAGCAATCCTTGTTTGCTTAACCGGCTCAAATCTTATTTGTTAAATCGTAGCCATTTGAATCTTGAATGTGTATTAACTTTCTTTTTGGTCCACAAATGTCAAAAATTTCTCTAAAGTGATAACCTTTCCCATTGTTTTGTTTCTAGATACGCCACTGAACTACGATGCTTAGCATGGCCAATGCGCAGATTATTGTATTGCCGTGTGTGTCACATGTCGCTTTAGCTTTTTTAACTCGTTTTTTTTTTGTTATCCATATTTCTCAGAACTACTCGCTATAGTGCAGTGCTTGCTCTATAGGAACGGTGAAAGCAGGAGCTAGCGTGTATGAAAACACTTGACTCGGAATAATTAGTCAGGGTTTCCTTTACAACTTGCAATTATTACGACTACCACTAGGCACTCGCAGAACGACAAGGCTTCAGTTTGGTTACTGTGTGCCGTCGGCTTTAAAACCTACCGAGTTTAAGTTCAAATGTCAATGCCATTGCCACCATTCTGAATTTGAAAAGTTTGTACTGAGCTGAGCTGACTACAAGCTTTTAAAAGAATACCTCACACGTGCCTGGGATGTACACTTATCGCATTGTATATAGTAGATCATAACGTTAAAATAGCACGCATATAAGCTCTCGAGCATTGTAAACATTTAAACCATTTATGACAGGGGAAAAGGGGGAAAATTGTGTGAGCGGAACCTGAAGGTAAAACGAAAGGGGGAAAAATATATAAAACAAATAGCACTTGAAATGCTACTACTAGATCTACCAAGATACTGATATACTAAACTATTTTACTATTACATCAACTACCATTACAGTTTACTATTTACGGCTACAAGCATACCTATATATATATATATATATATATATATATACATTTTCCCAGTCAGTGCTATTTAGTATTTATGATGTCAAGTGTATAGTATACATATATAAACACTATCTTGGCAGTTAAAATCCTGGCTTGTGGCCAGATAAATCCTAAAATTCCTATAAAGTTACAAAATAAAAATTCACATCAACTTCATAAAAAACAGGAAATAAATCCAACTATGAACTATGAACTGTGTACAGGCAGCCATATGCTGGTGTAAAAAGGGTGGGTGGTGTCTTAGCCTAAGAAGCAAAACGCAGTTTTGACCCCCAAAAATAAATTAAATGTACATGGGTGGCATGTGTCTGTTAAATATGGATCACCCAGGGTTGATTGTAAAACCGACGTAGTCGACTTTCTCCATTTTAACCCAGCATTAGGACACGTGCACAAATACTTGTCGTTTTCAGCATTAAAATTTGCTGTACCTTTCACTGTGTTTTAGGCCGCCATAGAAGTTTTTATGTGGGAGAAAGTTTAAAAATTTATGTCATTTATGAGCAGTCCCTGGTGGTGGATAGCATGCTTATAGGCTACAACATTGCTATCGCTGCATTGCTCTGTAGTTTGAGCTTCAAAGCAGCAGCTGCCTGGGTTGACGGAAGAGAAAGTCAAGTGAGGATCGATTATTTGTATTGATTATGATAAGCACATATGAAACCCTTTTCTCTCCTTTATTCTTATGTATTCCGTCTACTGTTCCGTCACTTGAGATTAGGGGTCGTCCATCTATTACGTTAGCCGAAAAAATTGGAAAGGGATACCTTCAGGGGCACATTTTTGCTAACTACGTTTTGGGAATAACGTAATTGCTAGACAGCCCTTTGTAGGTTTCTTCGACTTTCACTTCTCTTCCGAGTTCACACAAGTTTCCTTTTGCTTGAACCGCTCTGTCATTTTCATTGCCGCTCACGTTTTATTCACAATTGTTCTTTGGCTGTGGCGAATTTAATCTGTGAAAGTAGGTGAAAGTTGTTTTGTTCTTTTACTTTTAAAAATTTCCCCTTGTAATTGGCACAGTTTTGAAAATCTAGTTTGGAAATATCGTTGGTATCCGCTTGAAACCTCCCCTTCAATTACCTCCCTTCCCTTAGCTTAAGTGACAATATGTATTTAACAAGGTAGCAAAAGGTGTGCTTTCACCATTTTAAAATATGGGGAAAGCATGCCTGTATGCGTTGGGCTTAGGTCGTGGAGGGTAGGGGAAAGGAATGAAAAAATTCAGAGGTCTAGTCATGTCAGGAACTAGCAATAATAATTTAGCGTAATGTAATAAGTAATAAAAAACGTTGTAAAGGTTCCGTTTTCTTTCCCCCTCCCTTCTGTTTGTCGACAATATAATGGGGATGTTAAAAAAAACCTGCAATCTTTTATTGTTCACAAAATACTTTACATGTCCTACCGTCTCGTTTACTTCCTTTTTACTATAGCAGAGAACTTCAGGGGCTAGGCATATATTATCATCGGCTGGGTGTTGATCCGAATCTTCGAATTAAACTTATAAGAACCTTTTTATGAACCTAATTCGAAACTGAGAAACGTTTTAAAGAAGGTCAAACGAACGTGTTTCTTTACAAATTGACTATTTCAAAATGGTCAGCACTAGAAATTAACATTTTCAAAAGCATTCAAAACAAGTGACTAGTGCTCTCAACATGGTTAACACAATAAATTAACATTTTTAAAAAGGTCTAAACTAGACATTACCATTTTCAAAAAGGTCGGAGCCAGAAATGAACGTTTTCAAAAGCGTCAAAACTAGAAGTAAACAATTTCAAAATGGTATAAAAATAGTCAAAACTAACGCTTTCAAAAAGGTCCACAAAAAAGGTATTCAAGTTTCCAAAAACGTCCAAACAAGGTATATTAGTACTTTCAAAATGGTCAAAACAAGAAATTAACATTTTCAAAAATATGTACAACTACATATTTATAATTTACCGTTTCGAAATCTCTATTTACCGTAACTTCTCTAATAGAACGCCCGCGTACACTATACATACCTGACCTGGGAAATTATTCCATAACGTCATAAAGGAACGTTTCTATCCCAAGCTATGCCTCCTTCCCCCTTGCCACTGCATTGCATTGGATTGCATTGCCATCCTCTCTAACATGCTTTTTTTTCGTTTCCTATCTTATTTTCCACATCTTTCCACACTACTGCTCCGAAACGCCCTCTCCCTTAGTCTCTTACTCTAGAAAGTAAGAAGGAAAAAAAATAAAGACAGAAGGAAGGGAAGGAAAGACCAACGCTTAAGAAGGTCCATGGATGCTTAAGCTAACAAAATAAAGTACAAGGAAATACATATACATATAATCTATGTATACTGTATACATACCTATAAAGTAAAATTATAAACATAAATGGAAAGCAAGCCTCAAACCACTCACGCGCTATATGACCATATGACTTGAAACTTGATGCAACGAAAGAACGAAAGAGAAAAAAATGAATTGTCTATACATGGGAATATGGCTGTATTTTGATGGTAATAATAATAATAATATGTTCTATGGTTACTTTGTGAGTTCAACAAATATTACAGCTTGTTTACCCAACGAGCTCTGTCGATCCCATGCCATGCCATGCCATGCCAATGATGATGATGGTGGCTATAGCAATACATAGAATTCTGAATTCTGATACAATAATAATGCAGTGCACATTTTTGTGCATTGCAACATTTCCTAAGGTTCGTAAGGTTGACTTTACCTTTGGCTAGTGAACCTTCGTGTGAATGCTAAATGCTTTCTTTTATTTTTTTTCCTTACTTGCTTGCAAGCTTATAGCACGACTGCGACTGCACTCCTATACTGTGTAGCTATATAGCGTAAGTACCTAGGTACCTATATACTATATTGGTCGGGAACATGACTAACTAGTAAGTCAAGTTCTACATGACCATTTTAGTTTTCCTTTTTTTTATTTTCTTTTTTTTTTCTTTTGGTTAGTATGTGTGTGTGTGTGTGTGTGTGTGTGGCTATGGGGCTCCGTTCTCCGTTTTGCCCGTGTGGGCTGTGAAGTGAGGGACTCAAGTCACGCAATTCTCTCTCTCTGTTTGCATTGGAGGCGGTTACAACTTATCATGTACTTTGAGAAAATTACCTGTTTTATACTTTTACTTGACTCCACTCACTTCACTTGACTCCAATTGCTCCCACCACCACCACCGCCAACGCAAGGCAAGGCAAAGCAACAACACCGACTCGTGTGTTCAAGAAGGAAGGAAAGGAAAGGAGAGAAAGTTAGGGCTGTATAAGTATAGCCCATAAATAAATAGCTATAAGCTTACCTAGTTATAGGCATATTAAAATATTCTATCCAGCGTAGCGGTGGCAGGGCACATCGCTACTAAAGGTGCAAAGTGACACGTGTTCCAAGACCGTCGTAACACGTTTCCCTTCTTTCGTAACATTTTGGATTAATCTAATCGAAACGGCGAAGCCAGCAGCCATGGAAGAAACGCTTTGTGAAAGTGATTAATATACATACAATAAACTTTTTTAGAAAGTTCAAAAATGGTAATTAGCTTTTTTAAAACAGATTACAACTAGAAATTAGCGTTTTCAAAACGGTCAAAACTAGTAACTAACTTTTTGTTTTTTAAAAACTAAAAATTTATGTTTTCAAAGATGTCAGAACAACAAATGCACGAGTTCAAAAAGGTCAAAACAAGGAATTAGCTTTCAAGTATCGTAGTCCGCTTTGCATTTGAAATTACAAATAATTTCATGGAGCTAGTGGAATCATAATAGCTTTTTCAAAAAGGTCAAAACCAGTGACTAGCATTTTAAAAAAGATGAAAACAGAAAATGAACCTTTTTAAAAAGGTCGAAACAAGAAATTGGCTTTTTCAAAAAGAGTAAAACAAGAAATTAGGGTTTTCAAGGAGATGTAAAACTGGGTGCGTTACAGTTTGGAAAAGCTTAATCAGCATTTTTATAAAATCATGCAAAAACTGTATTTACACTTTTTTGAAAGATTGAAAACATCATAGTTATGTAGTACTTGTGTATGTACTTCGCTTCCTTAAAGCAAAGGTATTTTGCATCACAAGCAGCGATATGTGTCCGTGTAAATGGTTGGTGGGTGGGTTGGTTGTATGCAGAGCCAAGTTTGCCTTTGCCGTGTAACACTGTGGGTGGGTGGTTCGGTTACATTAAGTTACGTGAAGCTATATTTTGACTCGTCGGGTCTTGTCTTCACATTTCCATTATTATTCCTCTTTTACATTACCGTCGGCTGCTGCTGCTGGCTCGCGAAATGGAATTTAATTCGGAGCAAGTTTGTAGGGACTGTGAATAAGTTAGGTTGGGGATTACTTTGCGAATTGTGCAATGCTTATTGTTAGTTTAAACATGAGAGAAGTTGTAAATATGACATTTTACAGTTTTTCAAAAACAATAAAATACTATATTTTACGGTTTTTCAAAACTTGAAAATATGACATTTTGCACCTTTTTGAAGCCCGGAGATTGGGCATTTTGCATCTTTTCAAAATCATGAAAATCGGTGCTTTTGCACCTTTTCGAAAACATGTAAATGACATTTCGCATCTTTTCAAAGTCATTACAACAGCTGATTTTGCATCTTTTAAAAAACTTGTAAACAGACATTTTGCACCTTTTTAAAACATGTAATTAGACATTTTGCACCTTTTTTAAAACATGTAATTAGACATTTTGCACCTTTTTAAAAACATGGAATTAGACATTTTGCACCTTTTTAAAAACATGCAAATAGGGCATTTTGCACCTTTTTAAAAACATGTAAATATGACGTTTTGCACCTTTTTAAAAACGTGTAGATAAGACATTTCGTACCTTTTCAAATTCATGAAAATAGCTGATTTTGCACTTTGTCGAACACATGCAAAGAGGGATTTTACACCTTTTCAAAATCGCGTAGATAGGTTATTGTGCAATTATCGTTGAAAAACTCTAAATAGAATATTTCCCGCTTGTCTAAAAACTTGTAAATAGGACATTTAAATCTATCAAAAGAGTGTAATTAGGACACAAGTTGTTGCTTTCTTGTTTGTTGTTGTTGCTTAAAACATGTACATGTAAATAGTACATTTTCCACTTTTCCTAAACCAAGTAAATAAGATATTTATCTCGTTTTCACTAAACAAACGCACATAATTTTATGAAACGTGGCACCTTCCCGTTCCGTGGCGTGGTAAAGCCGGCAGAGTATTAACTTGTGAGATTTCTGCCAGAGATAAGGGACTCCCTGGAGGTTCCTTTTATTTTTATTTTCTGTGAACACACTAATAATGCGTGGAGGCTGCGAAGAGACACGGAAACAATTACCAGTTTAATTTGAACAAAAGATTATATGTTAGAAATGGCATTGGCTATACACGCATATGCACATAATTTGAGAGAAAGTCTACTTTCTCTCTCTGTTGTTTCAGTTGTGTCAACACAACAAAGCAAAACAAAATAGCTTAGCAACAAAGGATGTTTACGGGTCCATGGGAAAGGAGTGGCTAATATACTTTTATACACTATTACAGTTTCAATTTAGTATTGTGCAGTAATTTTCTAATTTGATTACTGCTGTAGTAACTGTACATCTGCACTACTTATTCGTAGCTGTACTCTGGAACGTATACCTCCGTGTTAGGAGGATTTAGTGGTTAACATGGTGCGGGTGGAATTTAAAGCAAGTCCGTTGTCAATATTTGGGTTTTGTGGAATTTATTAAAGAAATTGTTTAAAGAATCTTTGGCTGCGATGTTTTAAACATCTGGATTCCAGATATCTGGATTACAGATATCTGGATTCCAGATTTTCTCGAATCCAGATAACCTTGGACAAGATT
>JAQFZC010008512.1:0-10113 GCA_034695205.1 Dicyrtoma fusca | reverse complement strand
TTTTGAAAAAGTGTTATTTACTAGTTTTGACAGTTTTGAAAAAGTGTTATTTACTAGTTTTGACAGTTTTGAAAAAGATGATATATATTTATAACACTTTTGTAAAGCATTCTTTCCATGGTTTCCCAGCTGCGAATAGGTTAAGCAAAATTTTGTATTTTCGTAATTCCTAAAATGAGGGAAGAAACTAATGTGAATGGTTTTTACAATTTTAACATTGGCGGATATATTCAGATCAACGAACTAACGGTCTAACCAGGAAGTTTCCGAATTCTGGTTCATTTCCCTCATCTAATTGATTGCTACACTCCTTTCAAACTCATAAGCAACAATAAATAATCGGAAAATATGTATACACAGGTAATTTCGTTGTATGCATATATTTACAATGAGTACTGCAATTGTATCATATGCATAGGTACATACGTCCAAGAAGTTCTTAACCTCTTTTCAAAGGGTCTCCTCAAGAACCGAGACGTAAATTTAATCTGCTTCATTTATTTTGCATAGATTAAGAGTACGTCGTAACTGTAGAAGCAAAATAACCTTTCTGTAAGCTACACTATCAGTACAAGCAAACGGAACTCTTTTTTTTTGTACTTTCCAATTCAAACGGAAGAAAGCTATAAATTGAAATATTATTATTGAATAAATTCTATTAGGGATTTTTTTTTTCGGGTCTAGTACATTTGAAAAGGATACAAAAATGTTAAGTTTACTGTTAGTTAACACTTGGAGCATTTCAAATTGAAAATTGAAAACTGAAACTTTTCGCGTCTTCAGTAAAGTTACAAATAAGAGTTGAGACCCAGAGAGTTTGGAGACTTAAGAGTTTAAGAGTTGCCATTACCGATTAAGCCAAATTTATAAAGCACTGAGGAAAAGGACGGAGATTCTCGGGATTCAGATTCAAATTTAGAACCCAACTCCACTACACTGCCATGGAAGATGGAATTCATTGCAATACTCGAGAAACTTTAACTAATTGCCCGTAAGTAATTATTGTCTGGATCTCAGGATCTGCGTCTGTCGTTCCCCTTTCCCTCCACTAACCGCCATTACTAAAAGTTTCCTTTCTCGGACCGACTTGTACTTATTGTGCAAAGACGGAGAGAACTGAGTGAGTATCTCAAGTAAATTCCAAGCCAATAAATTCCGGCCTCTCCGGCTGTTGATGTTGATGCTGATGAAAAGTCCAGTTGAGTGCACGCAAATATTTTCAAATTTTCAATCTCCGCATTTTCTCCAGCATAAACAGGAGAAAGTTCACAGGGAACTAGGAAAGCATTAAATACATTATTGCATTGCATTGGCTCGACTGATAGACGCTCCAGTGAAAACCCTTGAATATTTGATTCTGGGCATTCTATGTGTATCTATAGTAAGAGCAACCACGACGCAGTTCAATCTTTAAAGTGAAGCACTCCAAAAATGCAACAATGCTCATTTTAAACTTAAAAAATGCAGAAACAATATTTTTGCAGTTTTAGAAACGTATCAGTATCTTTTTGTAGCCTTTAAATCATTGCATTTTGCAGTATTGATACTTGAAACCCAGATATTTTCTCAGTGAATTTCTCTATTTAGGAAGTAGGTAGTTTC
The DNA here is from genome assembly GCA_034695205.1 of Dicyrtoma fusca. Lineage (NCBI taxonomy): Eukaryota > Metazoa > Arthropoda > Collembola > Symphypleona > Dicyrtomidae > Dicyrtoma > Dicyrtoma fusca. The sequence continues at coordinate 8,511 of JAQFZC010008512.1, read as the reverse complement.
TCTAAACGTCTACCAGTAAACATTTAAATTGGGAAAGTAGAGCAACGACAGCATTGCATTTAGTGTCAGGCACTGAGACAGTCATGGCAACGGGCATAAATACCAACCTATATGTATAGGTAAGATACGTCCAGAGTGGCAATGAAGCCAGCAGTATCGTAAGAAACTGAAAATAGTCATAAATACTTTCTTTGAGATTCCAATTTGAATTGCAGAGCTTTGCGTTCAAGCCTAATTACCTACATATACCTATGCATGTACAGAATAATACGGGAAAGTTGAGTTTATAAATAAGTGATGACTGGAGACCCTCGACTCGCCCTCCTGTCATCCATTACCATTTTCAATTACATTAGCTTCAGATTATTTCCCCCCTCATTTCGATAAAATAAAATGCACGCTATTGTATCTGTCTGAGGGCCATTTTATCCCTTCCATTCTGAGTCTATTCAAGAGAAATTGTACTGCTCTACTATTTGCATTCTACTTATTGTCTGTATTGTAAGAAAGGAGAAGAAAAGCAGAGCAGAGCCAAGCAAAATTTTTTTGGAATAATGTATCTTCCTAGATTTTCTTTGGTCCAAAAAATGCATTGCATTCTCTTCTGCGTTATCTCTGCGTTGACTGGAGAAGGCGGCTTCTTAATGGAGAAGCAGTGAAGTGGGCTGCGTGAGTGAGACAGCACCGTAAACAAACTAAGAGTGGGGCCATCCATCAGTGACTTGGCTTTTAGGAAACATTTTAAAATGTATATGGCAATCCCTTGAAGCAGTGCTCAAGAAGATGCTCTACAAAAATGTAATAGAGCAGCAGGGCCCATTCGCCTCTTTTTGGATTGGACACGTCAGTGAGGGGTGCTCCTGAGTAATAATGTGTGTAGCCAAGTGTCGACGTCCAGATTTTGGAGAAAGTCATGCAACGCACGTCTCTGTCTTTTCTTCTTTCTATTCCCCCAAAGGGACTCTCAATTATTACGTCACCAATATTTTTAAAAGAAAACAATACGGTAAGTTTCACTATTTTGAAAATGTAATTATCGGGTTTTGCAATTTTTGAGAATGTAAATACCTATACCATTTCCTGCCTATCTCGAAAAAGTAAATTTCTATTTCTTCACATTTTCAAAGCGAAAATTTAATATTTGTTAGTTTTGAAAACGTCTAACTGGAATGTTTTGCGCTTTAAACAACGCTGGTATCATCAAGTTTTTCATTTTTGAAGAGTTCCTTCCAGTTCACGGTGTCTAAAGTGATATTTCCAAGGCCCCATATGCACGAGCAACACAACACAATACTCTTTATAAAATATATAGTACAGAGAGTGTGTAAAGTTTCTCTTATTATTATTTTATCATCTCCTTACACAGTGTACGTAGCTGTAAGCTCGAGAGGGGCTCTTTTGAAGAAGGAAGCACCGGATGTGGATCCCTATTTTTGTAAACTGAAGCCATATTTCCCCTTGAAAGAAACCTCTCCATGCCATATAAATACAAACAGACTGAACGCTAAAGGATACACACGCAGTCAGCTAATAATCTTAAAGCTCCACAGTCACTGGAATGTGTTCACATTAAGGCCGTAGAGATTTTTTAAAGAATGGAACTGACGGCGGGACAGATAGGCTTGTACTCTCAGCAGTTTACATACCTATAGTGACAGTTTATATTGCACATAACTTTGATATCATCTCAAGAGGATGGCTTTGCCGAAAGGTACTTTACTCTGCGTTCCTCGTCTTCCCAGCCGGCAGCCGGCAATCTCCCTGACGTGGGTCATGGGTTAGATATTAGATGTGCGAAACCTTATCGTCCGACTACGGTAACATCCTTTTATGTAGGTACTTTGTAATATGTACTGACTGGTCATTCAATCCTCAATCCCATACTTTCATTTTCAAAATGAAACCCACCGAAAAAAAAAATCAAAATGTGTTTGTCTACCTCCATTCAAAGATATGTACCTCAACGAGGAGGCCTCCACAAACACGGATATTAGAGTCTCAAAGCTCCATTAAAGTCCATTGAACTCTCAACGCATTTAAATGGACTTACGAGTTAGTTTGGCCAGCTGCTGAGGTGAAGACTGGAGAGGAAAACTGGAACAGATCAAATCCTCCCGTCTCCCCACACAGATAGGACAACAATGAAGAAGTTGAAATGAAATTATGGAATGGAAATTGCGAACCTAGGAAATGTCTGTTTGATGCACCTATTCGGGGATTCTCATTCCCTCGCATTGCAGTCTATAGTTTTATTGAGGCAGTAGACGTGCATCTGTCGAACTCCACTTGCAATTCCAATCTTTCAATGTGTGTGTGTGTGTAGGTATATACATTAAATCCCCCAAGTAAAGCCTCCTTACTTACAGGACTAGACCAGCAAAACCGAGACTAACCAAATTCAAACCTAAACACTGTGATTTAAGAAGCAAAATCAAGTATACATATATCACGCTACTGCACCTGCAAAATGTCTTAAGTACAATTCCAACAATTTTGCAGTTACAGTAGCGATATGCATTGCTTCAAACAAGTATTAAGGGCAAAAAGCTGCTGTTTTTCCAGAGCCATGGAATGGTAAGCTTTTTTTTAGTTTTAAGAATAATTGAGGTTCTTTTGCTTCTTCAGCCCCGACACACTGTGTGTATGTGTGTGTGTGTGAAGCAGATGCAGAACGAGGCTGGAGACGCAGGAATAGAATCCATTACTTTGCCATGGAATTGGCCATTTGAAGACACTTGACAAGAAATGTCCCATTCCCTCCCTGGGTCTCTGGCCTAAAAGTAGAGCGAGGCAGTAAAACATTTCAAGTAGAAAGTCTACAAACATGACAGTCGGCGTCACCGGCATATACCTATGCAAGACAGGCTACTGCTGAAATGTAGAGCTGGGCAAAGATATCTGTGGCTTCTTCCAATTTCCATTTCTAAAATGTATCTTCTTCACAATTTCAACTTTCATCGTATCATATCCCATCCTATCTCAGTGCATATATCATACGCAAAATCCAGATACCACCGACAGCACAAATCCAGAGTTTACCATTTTCTTCTGTCCTCCGGTATACCATGTCAACGGGAGTTGGGGCCTTACAAATATAATGGAAACATTTGGGCTAAAACTAATGGACACAAAAATCCTGTAGGTATTTACCCCTTTTTGAGAAAGGCAAAACCTTAATTGACTATTTTAAAAAAATTGACAAAAAAAGGGAAATACCTAGTTTTTTAATAATTAGACCCTTTTAAAAAACACACACTGTGATACAAAACCCTCTTTTTTTTTTTAAAAAAAAGGAGGTTTGGGGGTAATACATGGTAGGTCCCAATTCTATTTAACTTATCAGCAGCGGTAGAGCCCACATACAACAATAAAGTAATATGCCTGGGTAATATTTATGTTATCACGTTGTACAGCTGAAACAGCATGAGCTGCCATGTCGTTTTGTCTTAGGGTAGTGGGGGTGTAATATTATATGCTATCAAATCTAACAATAAGCAACTATATACATATAGCTATAGTACCTACACACAACGTATAATATATTTTAATATACAAGGGAAGAGACGACAGACAGACTGAGGAGCTCCAGCTGTACAACAGCATTATTACCGTGGTCCACATTTATAAAGTGATGAAGATAAAAAATGATGTAATGAATCTTCTCGCGTGATCTTCCACCATTCACTCCACTCTCAATTTTAAAGATAACGACGAGAGGAAGCTCAGAAGCTGAGGCAAATAGAAAATCATCCGTTCATGCAAGTCCATTTACAAATTTACAAGTACGGGAACAAGTACGACAACTCCTCGGCTCCTTCTACACAAGGCTGTTTTTTTTGCACTATTTTTTTTAGTGGACATTAGATACACTTGAAATGAAAACGAAAGGGATTGGGAAGGAAGATATTTGTGCTTACAAGCATATTTACTATTTACGGATGCCCAACACACACACACACACATAAATACACATCTTCTACAGAGTACACTTATTTCCATTTTTTATTTTTATTGCCAGCTACTACTACAACCGACAACCGAGACCAAGATGACAGCCGAGCATTACACGTATCATGAGCTAAGAGGCAAAATTACTCATTTTTAGAAATAACGGTAATAATTCCATAAATTAAGTAGTACGCCTATAGAGTGTAATGAGGCAAGTAAAAGTGAAAGGATTTGCACCGTTTCGAACCGATAATGAAAGTAGAACATTTTGCATTATTTCAAAAGAACAGGTAAATACAACATTTTGCATGCTTAAAAAATATGTACACAGAACTTTATGGAATAATTAAAAACATGTACATTGAACATTTTGGACTATTCAAAAGCGTGCACCGCCTCATAAACACGTAAATCGACAAATTTTTCACAACTTCAAAAAACACGACCTGTTAAACTTTTAAAAAACATGGAAGTCGCACTTCTGAAATTCTTAATAATGCAAATAGGTGATTTTGCATCTTTAAAGAATACTGGATTTCCCAACTTTGTGTCTTAATGCAGGATAATCTATGTACACGTCTGAATAATAATGCGTGCAGAAATGTGGTAGCTTTTGTCGGCTAATATCCTTTGATCATAAGTATCATTTATTCTGCGTCATGTTGAGAGTTCATTCAGCTTCATTCTCATTCTCAACGGAAGCCAAGAGAATTTAGCAGTCAACGCCAAGCCGAACTAATACGCATCACTAGAATCTACATAGGATCCGAAGCACAATGCGTAAGCCCGGTGGAAATTCGGTGAGCTACACAATAATTACAGCGTGAATATCTGTAGCTACTATCGCTCTGGTCCTGCAATAGAATCTCTGAATGTAGGTAGTACATACGTAAAAGCATGGGAGTAGAGTAGTAACACGAAGCAGCGTGTTCATTTGTAACAATTGTAACTTTGAAATCATTTTAGCAGAAGCAGAAGTAAAGGACCAGCATGACATCTTCAATGAGTCGTTCAAGCATCCACAAACATGCTAGTACAGGAAAGGCCAACACACACACACATTATCATATTTATTACTTTATTCACGGTGGCACACACTCATATGAACTGCCTCACTGCACAGCTAGTTTAAAGAAAAGCCATCTATGTACATACATACAGTGCTTCCTAGCATTGGCTTTGGCCTTACATACATTATTACGCCTTTCTTCGAATTTTTAGTCTGTTGAGTGCAAAAGCCGGGGCATAAAGTGAGTATCTGAGTTTCAATTTAGACTCAACATACAGACAAAAAGTAATTCTAGGGAAATGGAGAACCTGCCCCGCTGGTTATATTTAGTTGTTTCCTCTGAAAAGACGGTACTGTCTATCTCATGTGTCTAAGGGACATTGCAAATATAACATTACCGGATACGGGATGAGAAAGCCCTTCAAAAAATATACACGTAGAAAAAGGCATAACGGGAAATAAGACAGTTCCCACCCGTGACAATCATGATTTTAAGTCTCCAACAGTGCCTGCGCAGAATAAAGAAAAAATCAGAAATATTTTTAAGTTTGAGTTTTGAACCAAACGCAAACCAACAACTTAAAATGTATTTTAAAAGAGAAGAAAACTTCATACTTTAGTGGTTACTTTTTCAAAAAGTGTAAAACGTGATATTTGTATCCCTTTAAAAGGAGGCAAAACATTGTAAGTACCTAGGCATCTATTTACTTATGTACTTTTCAAAAAAGTATAAAACATGGATTTTACAACATTGTTGTGAGAACTGAACAAAAACAACAAAACAAATAAAAACTGATCGTAAAGATAATAATTATTATAAACGAAGGCCCCCTACCTATACAGTATGTACATTTCTCGTTAAAAAGTTTTCGTTTGTGGTAATAACTGCCTGGCTCCTAACGCATATTTATGTGGACACATTAAATGTTCTTGTTTTTCCAGCGTCTTTAGTTTTATACTCTCATCGTGGTACTCTCTTGTTCGTGGTGCGTGGAATGGGATGAATGATGATGGGCGGGAAGTTGTTTTCTCTTTTACTTTTTACACACTATTCTAGTATATCCTAGCCTATATTTCTCAATTCATCTACTACACCGCATCGTCCAAATCCGAATCGTAAGACTTGCTAATAAGTTCCCTGCCTGCTGACCTGACTTGGCCTCTCAGAAGCATCACAGAAAGTTAAGAAGCGCCTGGAGTCCGTCGCGTGTGTTCACGCTCTTCTTTCTTTTCCACTGCCTATAGACAAAGATAAAGAGATATAAAGCATATAACACAGCCCATAGATAAGAACACCTCGTTACAGCCTATACGAAAGATAAAGATTGTGAGTTGTAAATGTAGCCACAGAGATAGAAAGAGAGAGAGAGGGACTAATCTTTTCCCTTCCTTATCCGCCGTTGTTTCTGAGAATAAGACTTAAAACACGCACTAAAGATAACTACAGGTTGGCTGGCTAATGGGCACTTTGCTTAAATTAATCAACTACGTGCACTACCACTGCCATTACACGTAATCGAGATCCAGGGAAAGAAAAGCCGCGAGAAAACATCCTATATACGAGGAGAATACATCCCATTATATTTGTGAACCGTGTATTAAAGTGTAGTAGTGAGTCGTAATCGTAAGTAGTAGGTGTAATAGGAGAATATACAATTGTAGAACATCTTCCCACTCGCACTCGCATGGCATAGTAAGCTATAAGAAGCAAATTGGGACAAGTCCACAAACTAACGCGATTCAACGTATTAAACCATTTTGTTTTAAAGTTTGTGATACAACTTTGCTCCTCAAAGCACATCATCTACAATAGACCTTTCTTTATAATAAAAAAAATACACCGAAGGACGAAGTAAAAGCAAATCCTTTTCTGCACAAGAATAGCCCTACACACATTAGCGTAAATTTAAGTTTATGAATAGAAACGTCCCCTTTTTCTTTATGAATGAAATAAGGTTATAGCACTCGCACTTTATCTACACACTTACACATGCGGGTCATTTTTTTATCAAATAAATGTAAGGCGGGACTCAGATTTCGATAATTTTAGTGGCAACTTCCTTTACGGACTTTTATATGTAAGCACTAAATGATTACAGCTTACAGCGCGCCAGTCCAGAGATAATGCCTTTTGACTGTGTTCTTTTCCCATCCCAAGCCTTCATCTGCGTCTATGTATGACCGTGATAATGATAAATGACATCTTAAATCTCGAAAGAAATTTTTCGTTCATTTTTCATAATACAGACAACATTGTTTCTGGGAGTAGTATTCGTCTTCCTATTATAATGGGCAAGCCATTATTGCAAAATTAAATAAAGAGTAAATTTAAACATGCCCACTGCAAAAATATACTTACAGGCAACAAGTAAAACATCTAATAAAAATCGTGCAGGTGTACAATTTTTTCTTGAGACAAATGGGCAAAAGGCAAGCAAAATGTGACTGGCGTTTGTAGTGTAGCTAATATAATCTCTACACTATTTGAAAGAGTGAATGTAATTTTGTTTTGGAGTTAAAAAGTTTAAGTTCACACTGTGGGCTTTCTAAATAAAACGCGGTACACTTTTCTAATAGGTAAACACAATGTTTCGAGCTACTTGAAAATGGTTAATAGAACGTTTCGCAATGTTTTAAGAGGAAGTTAGGAGGTTTTGAAATTTTTTCATGTTTAACTACAGTCTTTTACGTTTTATTTAGAAGCGTAAGTGCGACGCTCTACAGCTTTCAATGAGGACGTAAATCGTCGTTTAAGAAGCAAAAGTATGCACTTCCACGTTCGGCTAAAAGTATGCGTGTAATCATCTCATACGTAACTTTGGATATGCATCATTTTGCTTCTTATAGCGAAGATCACAATCACGACCAAACCTTCCAGCTGAATAGATGAATAGTAAACATTGCCCTCCAAAGTAGATTCATCGATTTAGATATGTTAAGCCGCCAATACTTTCTCATCTGCAAGTAAAATCATAATTTGAATTCCCGATTACAAAATTCAAATTTTAGTTTGAAAATATTTACATGTAAAAAGGTTGATCGTTGACGTTCGATTCGACGCCTTTCTTCCTAAACTACCGTCCATTCCATAATATTTTGACCAGCTGCCGAAAGTCTTGAAACCTCTGCCGTAAACTGTGAACACTGCACTGGGTGATGGATCTTGATTTTGATTTTTCGACAGCTGAATTCGAATTTTAAGTGCAGCGTGGAAATATTTACTTGAGTATTACGTCTTGTTATGTTTGCGAAAGATGAAGCGGGTGATTTTCATTTTTGTCTTCTACTTGCCAGATTAAATTAAGAACGAAACTTGAACCAGTGTTGAAGTGCACCAGTCCCGCTGTCCCGTTCACAAAAATAATAATTATGGGATCATCTTCGTCTTCCTTTTCACGGACAGCTAAAGGACAAGAGTACGGTATGTTGTATGTTGATGTTTTGACAACTGGGAATTGATTGGAGGAACACATGTCCAATTTAGTTGGGAAAAACCAGAACACTACAAGTTTTTCTATCATTTCATCCATGATTCCATGTAAATATAAAAATAC
>JAQFZC010008511.1:0-10114 GCA_034695205.1 Dicyrtoma fusca | reverse complement strand
CAGCTAGGAGTCCAAGCGAGTGGCCCATTTAATCATTATTAACTACGGTCACTAATATTACCCCCAGATCATAGTTAGGATGACGAGACGGATAGTAAAGGAGCTACGAAAGTGGGATTGATAGATCCACTAAAACATCAATTGTTACATGGTGGACGCGCCGAGGTCTTCTTAAATTGGTCAAGTAATAATAGAATACGAGACATTAAATTATCTGTAGAAACCTAGAAACATTAAAATCATTAAAACGTTGAAATTTGGACCCTGAAAATCGAAAATCAAAAGTGAAAAAGTGCAACAATAGACAGAAAAATATACTACATACTACAAGACGCCATATTGGAATAAAAATCTTAGCAGTGTGCGAACATCACATACAACATGGCTTTCGAATCAAAACCGTATCAACTCATCGTCATTATTAGAGACGCGCGAGGCAGAATCACTCAATAGCAGAGAGAGAATACATAACAGCGTGCGAGACAGAAGAAAAAGGATGGCAGCCGAAGGCACATTATCATCATGATCATCAACAGCAGACCAGGTTACAGAGTCGTAAGAATTTATCATAAAAGTATTCAATTTGTAAGCTTTATCCAAATTCCATTCATTTAAATCATTATTTAATTGATATTCAAATAATAAGGATAAAATTTGGTACGAAAATAATACGAACTTAATGGCTACCGATTCATATTTCAGTGTAGAGGAGTTTATACAGTGAAAGACCGTAATATCGAAGTTTTATTCCGAGAGCCACAAGGCAGTCGCATTTAATTCCATTAAAAGTCCATTAAACCGAAGTTTTTTTAGCTTTTTCCTTTCCCACTTTCACATTCAACATTGAATATTTTTTTTCCTCTCAAAATAATTGCATTTACTAAGAAAATTAATTAAAATTCAAATAAGATCTGATAAAACTCGTAGATTTCGAACGTGGAATTATTTATTTTGTTTTGTTTAGTAGTTCAATCAATAAGTACATGGATACAGAAGAGAATAATAGTTCAAATTGTTCATTTGTAGTTGTCGGAAAATTAGTCAGAGGAAGAAAATCAGGAAATAGAGAGGAATTAGACAGAAACATGGATCGAAACAACTTTTTGAATAGGAACGTTACAGTTCGTTCAACAGAAGTAGGTCAGAATAAAGAAAGAGTAGTACACGAAGTTGAAATAGATTTAGAAGAGATAGATAAAGAACAGTATAATGAGCCAACAGTTAATTTAGCCGAGCAGGAAAATCAGTTGTCAATGGAAGAGCAGATCACTCAACTACGGTTGAAGAATAAGCAACTTTCAGTCGAGTATGCAGAAGTTAGCAAGCAGTTGTTTGACCAAGAGTTAGATAAAGCGAGAACTGAGGTTATTATTGTTGAGAAAACCCGAAAAGGTAGAAATTTCAAAGGAAATAAAGAGAAGATCAGGAAGCTCAAGGATCAAAATTCGAAATTAGCACAGGAGTTATTACAACAAAATGTCGAAAGATCATACGACGCTGTCGTAGAATTACTTCAGAAAAATCAGGAATTAGGGAATATTCAGCAATCTACTTCCAAGGAACAGAATTCAACAGTATACATCGAGATATCTCACTCGAATTTGACTAGAGTATTGAAAGCAGCGGGAATACAATCCGAGACAGGTTTAGATTCTCAGTACGATAGCGAATTTGAAAAAGCACTTCAAAAGGATAGTTAAGAGGAAGCTATAATTCACATGATTGCATTCATCGAAGGTAGGAAAAGTCAGGATCTCATAGCAGGGACTTCTAAACGTCAAATCAGCGTTTCAGATGGTCAGTTTGGCAAGATTTTGGAAACAGTTTTCAATTCTTCACAAAAACAGCGAGACGGCCAGACAGCAGGCATCGAACAGCATGATTAATCACAGATAGCAAATACCAATAGAGAGATTGAATATTTAACTGAAGGTCATGATAATTGGGAAGAGTTTAGTGAAACAGAACTTTTAGCAGACTCACCAGTCGGAAACATCGGAGATCAATAGTCCAACGGAGGAGAAAAGGAAACTACAGGAGACGAAATATCATCCCAAAGAGGAAAGCAAGAATTAGAAAAAGACGATGAACTATATACTTTATTTCGAGATCAACCCGAAATCTACTTTCAATCATTGCTTAGTCAAGATCCATTCAAAAATAAACCAGCAGGAACCAACATCGATGGACAGAATCCAGATCCTGTTCTGAATTCCGGGAATTCTTTAGATTCATACAAGGAGGTTAAATTGGAAAAACTTCAATACGAGATTGACAATTGTAAGTTTTCTTTAATGAAGCGCAGTATTGGACCTTTCCATTGCACTAATAATTCAGAAGGATATTTGACTCATTTGGAAGATGAGAGAATTGCTAAAGAGATTACGTGGAAGTATTTTTTGAGTACGATTCGTTATTTTTTCATGAATTCTAAGGACATTTAAACTAGAAATTGGTTTATTGAGATTGAACCATGGTTTGTTACGCGTAGACTTGCAGCAATAGATGATCAAGCAAGATATGAGTTATGGCTAGAATTAAAAGATCATTTCATTACATTATTCAAGGACCAGAATAAACAGCAGTTTGATTATGCTATGAACGAGTATGAAGAGTATTCGTTAGGTGAGAAGTCAGCAGAAGAGTTTGTTACTCAAATGATAGCTATTCTTCGTAGAATTATTCATCGATTATCAACTCGATGATCCTGATAAAAATGTATAGGAAATTACCTTCTAAAATTAGAGCAGAAATGGAGGGTTGGTATTATGTTTCAATTCCAGTTTTTCGAAGTAGACTTGAAAAAGTAATTCAAAAGTTCAAGGAATTAGATGAAGAATCTTCAAGTGATTATGACAGAGGTCGAAAAAGTAAGAAAGTTCGATACGACAAAGACGGAAAAGAGAAGAATTTCCAAAGTGCAGCAGTAAAAGATAGGATAAGAATGGTGAACTGTGGTTATTGTACATCATCAGGCTATAAAGAGGCAGATTTGTGGAAGAATATAGGTCAGAACAAGAATTTTAACGACGCAAAGCGTAGAGATCAGAATAATTGGAAATTTGGTGCACGAGCAAATGAGATTATTTAAAGATTTGGTAGAAATCCTTTTCTGAAAGCTAAACCACCACCGAGGTTTACTTGGAATAATGTTCAGATTTAAAGTTTGATAGGAGGATATCGTCCACAAGGATTGAACAGAACGGATAAGAATTTCTCACGAGGAAATTATCTATTGAATTTCAAAGGAATAAGGTACAGGAATTACATTATTCCTATGAGAAGGAATCAATCAGGTCCAAGTCGACCAACCCATCACTAATTTTTCTAACTACAATACGAACTACCTAATTAGCTATTTACCCTCAATGAAGGTCAATAGTTGATTACAATTTATTATTAACAGAGTATTGGAGAAAGTGATAACAGAAAGAGAGAAATTTTTGAGAATAATTTTTGTGAAGTAACAGATGATTGTATTCTAAGCGGTATGATTTAGTTTAGTGATACCTACTATTAACAACAGCAATATTTCAAACATTAATTCATTATTTTTAATTTCATGATAGATATTTATGACAGGTTACATAGAAAAAAGCTATTTTACAGATATTTGGAGTATTCTAACGAACACCGATTTATTATTGATTTTGAAATCACAGAGAATAATGAATTTATAGGCAGTGTCCAATATTTTTTTTTAACACAGTCTTTCACAATTAAGTGAGAAATTCATTACTATCAACAGTCACTATAGTATTACTGAATACTTCATCAGATTATTATACAGTTTCTTACAACTACGGATTTAATTTTCGAAAAATAGGACAAATAGAATTACATTGGAGAAATAGAAGAGATATTATTGACAAAGAGTAAATCGATTTAGGGAACAATTATGAATACAGAGAGTTTATTAATTCAAAATAGCACAGATAAATAAGGGTCAAATAGATATAAACCCTTCATTCTTATTGAATTAAAGTAAATATTAATGATATAATCCAAACTCATTTAGCTATGTCAGCATTATTGTTTATTTTCTTTAAGTTTGTTATAAGGTTTGATGCAAGGATTAATAATCAGGATGTTACCAGAGGAGTTCGTAAAACAGATTGACGTTTTGGAGATACAGAATCTTAAAATAAAGTAGTAATTACAACAGAAAATGACTACAGACTACAGCCGCAGAAATTTACAACCAGTGAATCAGAATTATTTGAGAAGAATATTTACCTAAAGTCGGTAACAATTAATTACAACTATTATACATTTATATAAATAACAACAATTATTCTAACTACATTTAATTGTAGACAGTCATACAGATTAATTTCAACCATCACAGATTTTAGTATAATCAAGGTAGACAAGATAATTTTATTTATTTAATCAGTTACAGCCAACTTACTATCATTTCATTTTTTTTAAAATCAAATAACCAACCAGATCATAATTTAACCAAAACTAGCAAACAACAGAATTTAAACTGAATATTTTAATGAAATACTATTTTGATTCAACATCGCAATTATTTAATTCAGACTTACGTAAGATTTTATTTACTTATTTGAGGAGTTCACAGAATGGAAAGAATTAAACTTGAGTTAGACGGTAATTATCACATTTAGTCATAAATCCTAATTACCCAATCACAAATAACTACAGTTTAATTGTAAACTACTTATATATACTGTTATATGACAGGTTGTCCCGATATTATGAAATTGATTTTTCATTATGGTATGTAGATTATATGTAGATTACAGGATAAAGGAACAGTGTTTACTATTCTTGTAAGTTGCATTCAACTAACGTTAATGTAATTTATACGCGATGATATTCACTATTCAAGGAAAAAGAGAGAAAGATAAGGAATAATTAATTATGTTCAGAAAGAATACAGGTCAAAGATTAGAAAATTTCACTAATTTTTTTGTTAACCTTTAATTTTTTTTAACTAAACTACACATCACAATACTTATTTAAATCATATTGGAGAGATAATTTAATTTATATAAAACATATTAGCTAAACGCAGGAAGACGTGCACAATCTTACCTAACTAGAAATTATGTTTTATCCCAAGATAATTAAATTATTTATCTATCAACACCAAAAAAATAGTTCGTTTTAACCTATATCATTTCATAATAGGCCGTTTAAATAATTATAGCAGATAATTTGTCTTAAACTTCAAACCCGACACATTCAGCACCTATAGAAAATCGATAATTTTTTTTAATATTTCTATTTACTAGGATACTGTCAGGAAATACATAATATTAGGATAGATAAGGCCGAATATAGGCATAGCTACTCTGTATTTTGAACTTATATTAGATTAATTTTAGGATATCAACTACAATATTATTTCTAAGATTTAAAATTCTAATAGAACCAGCGAAGGAAAAGAGCAACGATGATAAAAGCATTAAGTACCTAACCCAGTGATAATAATTGTTATAAGTAGAGAGTCATGAACTTTACGAATACCGATTATATAGCAGATTTTAAACGATTTAAGTTTAAATAATGTTAAGAATAAGATTACGAGTGGAAAAGAAGGAGAGTACAATTTAACTACAGCGAAATTGTTAATTATAGCGAATATTCTATGAGTTTATATTAATTATACTATTAGACAAATTATATACTAACAGTAATAAATAATTATGTATAAATAGAAGATAGAGGAGGAAGTGATATAAGAGAATGAGAAAGAATGATGGATGAGAACGAGAAATAAGAGTAATAAGGGAATACGAGTGTCAACATAGTTAAATTTTAAAATATTCAAAATCAATAATGTTAGTCAAATTAAAATACTATTATTAATGTTGATCGATATTTTCAAAATTAAGAATATTGTTCGAAAGTTTTAAGCTTACATAATAAAATAATAATTTACTCAAATAAAATTAGTTTATTCTGTATTGCGAGATATAAGTAGACAATAGAGGAGAAGATGAAATGTACGAGAATGAGCAAGGAAGATAAATGTAAAAGGAGGAAATAATTTAAGAAGAGACTAAGAATGTAAAGGAAACAAGGAATAAGATAGGCGAGGAGGATAAAAGGAAACAATAAGAGAATATGATTGAAGGATGAAAATGAAATAAGAGATTGTTAGAAATAAGAGGAAGATAGCGTATAGATTTCGAAAATACTGAAGGAACTATAGATTAAGCCAATTAATTTTACTAAATTATTAACGTAGAACCTAAGGTATTAGTACAAACTATAAAGATAATTGATGTAAAGCCGAAGTAACAGAAAATGAGAGTAAAAAGGAAAAGTTATGATGGAAAAAAAGAAGGAGGAATAAAATGTGAATAAGAAGGATAATGAGAGAGAATATGAAAAAGTGTTAAAGTGTAAACGAGATTAAGGAGAAAAACGAAGAGATGTGTAAAATGATGAAAGGAGAATGAAAATATGAGACTGTTAAGTAGAAAATGAAAGAGGAGATATTCACAAATACAGAAGGTACTATAGATTTTAGTCAAATAATATTACTAAAAGTATTTTAGAACTTGTTGTATGAGTAGAATAAGACGAGGAATTGTAAACTAAAGTAAGGATAAGAGAAAAAGAAGGATAAAAATGAATAAGAGAGAAATAAGAGAGATTAAAGGAAGGATTTGAATTAGTAAGTCGTACAAGGCCCAAGAAGGTAGTTTTGATTAGTCTAAGGGGAGTTGCAAATCCCACGAAGATATTCATTACACGCAACAAAAGAGAATAAAGAAAAGAGAAATAAGAAAGAACAACGGAATCAAAGAAGAAGAGAACAGCGACATCAGGCAAACCAACCGATGAATTTTTTCAATCTTCAAGAAAGGCGGAGTTACTTTACAAAGACTTGAGAAGAAAGACGGATGCAGCGACTCGACATCACATGCAAAAGATGCAGAGCGGCGGCAGACGACAGAATTTCATCAGAAAGGTTAACTACGGAGTAAGGACAGGACAAGAATGAACTTGTAACAAAGAAAGAAAGAAAGAAAGACGCGAAGCGAGACGATTCATCAGTAAGGAGAGTGTAGAAGAACAGAGCAGTCGAAAGGAGCAGTCAGTGTCGACAAAGTTTGATATTTTTTGTTAGTAAATCTTTCGGAATTTAGTTAAAAATACATAATAATAGTAAAATTTTTAATACTTATCCAAGGATATACTAAGAGGTTAAAAGGTGAGACAAAAGTAAGTTATAAATAACAATAATTTTACAATATCTTGGACCAAGAAATTTTAATATTAAGATCAAGGGTTTGGGTAGACATTTTGAATAATTACATACAAAGGTATAGCTATTAGTGAATTTTTTTTATGAGTCAAAAATAAGACAATTACATAATATTAATTTATTTTAGAAGTACAGTTGAGAATTTCTACAATTAATATAACTTTAAGAATTATTATTAAGTTTCAGGTCAATTAATTTTAAGTCATTTTAATTATTTACTACACACTATTTACCGAATCAACCAGAAGTTCAATTAATTATTTTATTAATACCTACATACACAGAATTGTTTTTAAACAATTGAATATAAGTCATGACAGAATACCGAATTAATTTAATTTAGGAATACATATAAATAGACATTGGAAAGATTATGAGATTTTAATGAGGAGAATTTTATTTACTTTGTGTGAGACCAAAAATCCTAATCCCATACCTATTATTTATTAAACCCAGTGGATCACAATCCAAATCAATGGAGCAACTTGAAACTAGAACCGCAAAAGACAGAACTGGAAGAGAACACCGAGAATATCAGGGCAATCAAAATGAGAATTTACCAACTTGCAAGACAGTTGTACCAAGATTTAAATCGTGATCAAGTGAAGGATGAAATTACAATCATCATCGAGAAGGCAATCTTATTGAGAGAAAGTTTAGCCGTGAGAGACTTCTTACAACCGGATAAATTAAAAGATTTGAGATCAAATACATTGAAACCAACTCATGAGATGAATCAAATACTCAATCGAAGCACAGAATATTTAGATACCGACACAGAAAGCAGTTCAGATTCAATGTTATCTTCAAAGATTGTTCCAACACCAAAACCAAAGTCAACCGAGACAGTTCAGATTCAAAAATCACAGAACCTAACTTCAAATTTAATCATTTCGGATCAAGAACACGACATTACAGTTGTCTTAAAAACCAATGAAACCAATACTACTATTAATCAGAATCAGAAACCTACAGCAACTCAACAATCAGAACTCAAACCAACTATTCAGTTTTCAAAACCTACATTGCAACCAAAACTATCATTTGCAGCCAGCCCAACAACAGTTCAGGAATTCAGAGAAAGAGCACGACCAAAACCTAACCTTACAGAGAAACCAACCGAACAATTACCGAAAATTCGTTTAAGAGTTTTTGAGCAGTACAAGCACCAACCGATTCCATCACAACAAGTGTCAACATCACTTCAAGTTATTCAATCAGAGAAGAATCAGCAAAATAAGTTACCTAACCAACCTACTAAGGCAATGATGCAAGTGAGCAATAAGATTTCGATAGAAGATTTTTCTAAAATCGCAAATCAGTTCAAAACTTTGAATCCCATCAGTTCGAAAAGAAACCTATCACCTACAACCAAACAACAACCAGCAAAGATGTTCAGACTAGAAGAAGGAAAGAAAGTTACAGTTAAAAGAAACGATGACGACATTCCGTTATTAATTCATTACAACAACATCGGAGTAATTCTACTTGCGATCGGAGAAACCAGAAGATTCATGTATCATTCAGTCATCACAGGAGAATATTTTCCGAAGCCACCAAAAGAAAAGAACGAGATAGCAAGATCGCTAGAAATGATTTCGATTGTACTTATTGGACATCGAAGAGCTTTCGATTCATTTATTTTGAATAAAAAGAGGAGAGAATTCATCATCAACAAGATGAAGATTTTGCTAGAGTTTGCTACGATTGCAGACAGTGCACAGATTCGATTAATGAAAATTTCAGGAAGACGACTTGATGTAAAGGCACTTTTATCCATACTACTGGAATGGATACACCATCATAAAGATTTCGTGGAATGGAATAATACAGAAGATCAGTATATTGCACAGTGGAAACAGAGAACAGGAACCCACATTCCCAAAGATGTTACACAGCTCATGAATGCAGACCCAAACAATTTGCAAGATTGCAAATACTATTGCTTGTATTGTTTCACATTTCCAATCCATTTTTCATGCAAATTTGCACCCATTACCTAACCTACTTACCTAATTACCAATTACCTAATTAAATCACACCAGTAAAGAGTTCAAATCAGAGAGTTTCTTAATCAATTACAGTGTTTATTTTTTTAAGTTTACAGGAAACCAAGTTTTTTTTACTATACCCAGGATTTTGTTTTAAATCAATTCAGTAATTATTTCTAGTAAAAGAGTTCCAGTTGAAGTCATGATCAAGTATTTTAGGAGCAGGAGAACCAGAATTAATTGTTTATTCGGTAAATCTTATTAATAATTTTAACTACTTTCAGATTTTAATTATTTTAATTCAAGAATTCCCTTACAGATCAAAATATTACAAATTTATGTACAACAGAGTTTTTACTAATCAATACATTTAGTTTATTAGAATTCAACCCGATAGAATTTAGTTACTTACTTACTACCATTATTGTTCAGCTCAATTGATTAATTTTAGAATTTATATGTTAGAAGCGTTAAGTGTTAACGATATTTTAGTAAACATTATCATTAAGTTATAGATATTTTAGTTCATGTATTAATTAAATACGTTAAGATTTATGATACGTTAAGACGAATGAATTATACATTTAAGAGTACAACAGATTTTAGGAGATTTAAGATTGATTTTGATTTTGATTATTGGATAATAAGCATAATGAATTTACAATGTTTAATAATGAATGAATTTTATGTACGAATGAACCAAGATTATAATGAATTGTTATTGTTAAATTTAAGTATTATGTTTATTTAGTATGAAATTCGAGGGCGAATGTTTTCAACGAAAGGGTGATGTAAGAGTATGAATTATAGAGTTAATGAAGAATAGACGGTAAATGATTATTGAGAGATTGACGGTACAGAAGTTATGTAAAGGAGG
>JAQFZC010008510.1:0-10115 GCA_034695205.1 Dicyrtoma fusca | reverse complement strand
TCAGTGTCGCACTTTTAGTAAATGTTCAAGTACCTAAGAATGGTACTTAAGGACAGGCCTATTGCTCTTTCTAATGTGTGGTAAAGCAAAACAATTTTTTGAAAAAACGTTCTAAAGCTCTTATTGGAAAATGCGTATACGTATACACATAATTCTATAGATAATATTTTTAACACTATTAACGATTGTATTATGCAACAACCATACTTCCCACTTATTTCCACCCATTAGCATAAGACAGAATGACACACGTTCACGTTGAACTTACTGCTTTAAACGAGGGACTAAGATATTATATAGTGTACATAAATAGGGACGATTAACTTGACTTTATGTAACATATCTACCTAAGTAAAATTAGAATTATTATAATAAAGATAAAGAATAAAGGCTAAGAAATCAAAGAATAAAATTATATTCCTAAAACCCTAAATAGTAGGCCGACTGCTACACCTATTATGTAATACAGTGCCAAGACAAGCTTCCTAGGCTTCACGTTGCTTTTGCTTCTGCTTCGTAAAAAAGACGGAATCCAAAAAGTTCCTGCAATGACGACTAGATTACATAAGTCTCTATTGTGAGGGCGAGTGACTAGTAAGCTAACTTTTAAAAAAATTCTCCTTTTACTTTTAGTATTCCAGTCATCCAATCTTTTTTCAGTCAGTTTTACTAGTTAGAGTTATAGCTAAAGTTTCTTGAAAAGTTTCTGAAGGTGAAGTTGGCGTTTAGACGGTGACGACTGCACTACTGTACCACAGTGACTAAGAATATTATTTGAAGATGCAGAAGGTCGCCTGCAGTTAAACTATTCGAAAATGCAAATTATCATAAAAGTATGAGAATGAGATATACAGTAGGATCAACCAGAAGAAAAGACACTAATACTGGAAGTATTTTTCTATTTAGCACATCATGCAAAACTAAATTAAATATTGCCTATTACCTCATTCCATTACTATTACTAGCAGGCACCTTCCAATTTGCATTTTATTTTAATAGCATTACATTCATTGCAGAATGCAGCTAGGTACGTAGCTACTTCAGTATACCTATATAGATAATTATAATTTCTGAACACTTTAGAATGGTCGTTACACTACTTCGTAGTATCGATTTTATAATAATACTATTTATGGAGTGATGAATATGAATATATAGAAAATATGGAACAAACCGAGAAAAAATTAAGTACCTACCTACTACCTACTTGCGCAAGCATCTAGGTACTCGTCTTCTACATAGGCTAAATAAAGGTGTCATCATCGCCGGTGTACTTAGGTACTTCTGTCACCATATTGACCATATATTTTTGGGACACGAAATCATTTATTTTCCCCTTTTTATATAATATTCCTGGCAAATTATTTTAATTTTACTTTGGGACAGAAAGTACAGAATAGGAGAATTTTGTTTTCTATTAGCTATTTTAAGTTTAATTTAGTTATTATTATTATCGCAATGTCTTGTACATAGGAAGCATCCTTGGTCCCCGTTATTAGTTCTGCATTTATATTGCTCTCCAGATATGAGTAATAGTATTGCATCGTTTTAAACTACTGTCTATCACGTTAGTCTGAAATTAATATTGAGATATGGAAATTGCTCCTTGTAAAACATGTCTCAAAAACTTGTGAAAAGTAATCTTAATTTCAAAATTCGTTATTGACTGTGGTAGAAGAAATGTCAAGGTTTTATCGAATACATAGTTAGCACACCAGCACAGGCTTTGAAAATATTTAAACGTATTCGCAACTGGGAAACTATGGAAAGAATGCTTTACGTACAAAAGTACCTACTTATTTCGAGAAATTAACTTTTTCAAAAACAATCAAAACCAGTAACTAAGACTTCCAAAAAGGTCTAAACAAGAAAGTACTAGTACCTAGGTCTTTCAGAAAGATTAAAACAATAAATTAGCTCTTCGAAAAAGGTCTAAACAATAAATTAACATTGTCAGAAATATCAAAACAATAAATTCGCTCTTTCAGAAAGGTCAAAACAAGACTTTTAGCACTGTCAAAAAGAATGTAAAACCAGATATAATAGTGCCGTTGTGAAAAGGTTAATAGTGCTTCCGTCGTTAATAATTAAAACCGAGCTGCAGCCTTGTCGTTGTAGACTCTGTGGGAAACCTATCCTGACCCATTTACATAATATATTTAATTTTTGTTAAAATATCTAAATGGAATAAAATATTGATAGTTGTTGCGCACGGGTTACAGCACTGCTCTCGACTCTACCTGCAATAAACGGCGTAATAAAGGCATTAAAATCCAAGTGCGTATTTTGTTTTTTTTACCCTCGTGTTGTCCATGTTGTTGCTGTTCATTGGCG
This sequence comes from Dicyrtoma fusca, assembly GCA_034695205.1. Lineage (NCBI taxonomy): Eukaryota > Metazoa > Arthropoda > Collembola > Symphypleona > Dicyrtomidae > Dicyrtoma > Dicyrtoma fusca. The sequence goes on along the minus strand of JAQFZC010008510.1, from coordinate 7,781 downwards.
CGAAGAAAAGGTAGAAACTTGGCAAGATGGGATGAAGTTGGATCCTTTTTATTATTATGTTATTGTGTACCTTGATATTTCATTTTTGACTGGTGCAGTGTATGCTATAGCTATAAGGGTGGGTATTGTAGCAGTTTTGACTATTTTGAGATGAAGTAAAGCAGTGAAGGTGGGGGCTCTAGTAGAGGTAATGGGGGAAGTGGTAGAAAGAGCCTAATACTTGACAGGGAGGCAGAAAAAGCCCCTTGTGGGGGTATAGCGCCGTCCATACGGATACGGACGAGTGTTGACGTTGACAGTTAATGACTTGACAGGATATAGTAGAGCACGCAGTTGCCGCTCTCCCCCCAGTTGCTTCCTTTCTTTCGTCACAGATTACATTTTTGCTGCTGATGGACAATTCTTCTGGAAATAAGTGTATTCGTTCTTCGTGTCGTCGTCTTTTGTGAGGAATCGTGGTAATAATATATAAATAAATAAATGGGAATATAATTTAGACGTGGTTGTACTTTGTACTTTAACTTTAGTTTACCTGCCTTGGCTATACTGCCTACTATACTGTTCACTGTTTACAGACTGCACGTGACTCAAATCACTGTCAGCACTGCTAGTTTAATAAATTTACTACCAGTACTAGTTCACTAGTTGCCTTCTTGCCTTTAAAGCTTTCAATTCAATCGTCAGGTCTATCATCTCTATTCGTTCATCATTGCTGTGTTGTTTTGTCAGTTTGAAGTGAGCTTTGTGTTGTGAAGGAAGACGTCAAAGTCAAATCTCAGTTAAACGTTACGTTGGTTGGTTGTGTGGGTGTGTTTAGCCTTCATTGTAAGTCTTGTCTTAATAAATATTTTTGTTATTCATTATTTATTTCGTTCATTTGTTGGTGTTCATATTTAATCTAATGTATAAAAAGTACCTAACTAACTTACTAACTCGTAAAACAAGGCCAGTTTCCAGTCTTAAATAATGTCAAATGTACCTTTGTTAGCAATCACACTGGGGACTGGTGTAAGTAATTATTGCGTTGATTATTTTTCCATTATTGCGACTGAGCCAGTATGCTTTGATTTTGCGCTGACTAACTGCTGACTGCTGATTGTCAACTAATGAAGATTAGTCATTAGTTAATACTACGTGCAATCCTCCGTCATCAAGTTTTAAGTTTTGTTCATCATTTGATGATTGAGAATTGATAGTTAATTCTGTCTGTAGTCTCTGTAGGCTGTAATAAGTTTAATTGGCAGATTGCGATTGGAGCGACGGGAATTCTTCGTTAATTCTTGATTGTGGTTTCTGGTCACTGCCACTGCACTGGTAACGTCAAAGTGCTCTACTTGTTCGAATCACTAAAATTTTGAATTCAAGTTTAAACTTTGAAGTTTTTGTGACTATGATTAGGTAGGTAAAAATTCAATTCTTCGTTGGATTTCATTGTATTCTTATTCTTGTATTACTTTTTGAGTTTGTACAAAAGGCGACGTAAGATGTAGCGTATCAAATTCGAGCGGTTATTGATTTTAGAGGGGGGGGGGTAGCAATCATTAATCTCTTCGTTAATCTGTTCTGCTTTGGATCTTTAGGATTTTGGATTGATTTCTTCTCCAGAATAGTGGCGAGTATATTTTGTTGTTTGTCATTTATGACAAATGATAAATGATTTATGTTATACATACTCTCGTCAAGAAGTCAAAAACATACGATTAATCTTTTGATTTTGGCCTTTGAGCCAACTTGAGACTGATCAGTGATTATTTAGTGGTTATGAGTTATCTTTTATCATTTGCAGGCTAGTACCGTCAGTTTCAGGTTGACCAACTTTGTGATTTGTGATTATTGGTTTGATGAGGTTTAATTTTACAACAGTTGACAGTGGCAGTCTGTTGTATACCGCTAACGGCTGACTGCTTATCCTTCAGTCCAAAGTACTGTACTCATTTTTAAGTTGAACAAATATTTCCAATTTAACAAAATGTATGTTTCTATCGAGAATACCTATAAAGGAAGACACTATTGATTATATTAGTAGGTACATGCACAATAATTTTAAGTGTGTAGCCATTTAGTGTTTAGTAATCTGGAATTACTTAAATTTTTCCCCTTTTGTGTTGGTCATTTTTGTTGTTAGTTACATCTATGGTGGATCAAGTTGGCACGTAATTAATTTAGTTCACTGACACTTTATACATACTGGAAAAAAATTGACAGTTTGATTGCCATTGACCGTAGTTGGAGTACATAATTGAAGTACGCTTAAGTTGGCAGTCTGACGGAACTTAAGTTGGCACCCATTCTTAAGTAATGATACTGTCAAAGGACTTACAAATTTTATATTTCAATTACCAACCTATTCCTGTACCTTCTTTACTCATAGAGGAAATTATTAGTTTGTGTTTGTATGTGATAAGTGAATGGTCATTTATTTAGTTTATTGAAATTAACCTATATTTTATAACCAAACCAAATACCAAACACCAAAGGGTTCTTGATGCGGTTGGAGTTGAAAACTTAAAGTTTTATAAGATTATGTGGTGAGGGTTAATTTTTATCAAGTTATTGTATTACTTAATTATAAATACTCTCAACTAAGAGAAAGGAATATACATAGGTAGGTAGGTAGGCCTAGCAAGAACATTCTAGTCTTGCATGCCTCGTATAGCCATTTATTAGTATGTATCCACTTGTACTTTTACGTCATAAACTACAAAATACAAGTAAAATTTGCAATTAGGTACATGCATCAGATTTAATACTACTACACAAACTACACTTACAAGTCCAAGTGCTAGCCTTCTTTCATCGTACAAACTTGCCTTGCTAGTTGCCATTAAAAATGTTAATTGATATAGCATGAGGCAAGCTGTTGGGAGAGAAGAGCTCTAGTTTAACATTTAACTAGCTTGTTTGTCTGTCCATAGTATCTCCCACTTGTCATTTAGTACGGATATGCTGTTGTTTCTGATTTTTTTTTTGCTTCATAGTCTTAGCCCTTTGCGCAGTCAACGTTATTAATACTGCATGGATGTACGTTGCATGTAGAGATGTGTTCTTGAGTTTCTACCTCTACTTTATATTAAGTATTAAGTTAAGTCTAGCAGAATACGATATTAAACAGAAACATAGCCGACAATGAAAATAATACATTATTAGTAGGTACCTACCTGCCTACAAGCTAAAACTAGGATTGCAGCGCAGCTAAGCAAAGCGCTGTAGTATAGAATAATTCTCCACATTAAATATTTTCACATTTCACATCCATTATTCACAGGCACAGGAAAAAAAAAATCTCGAGTCGAAGTCCAAAGTTCGTAAAAAATTAGAAGCCAGTCGAAGTGGCTCGTTGACTCATTTTTCTTTTGTAATGTCTTTCATGGTTTCGTAATTTCTAAGACTTCGTTCTCACGTCCAACGTCCGACCGAGACGAGGCGATGGATGCAATTCTATGCCGAGTGCCGAGCACCGACTCGATTCTCTTCATCATCCTTTATAATTCTCTATTTCTTCTGATTCTTCTGGTCTGAGAGAAAAGAATCAGCATAAAATTCTGCAGCGTGTAATGTGCCTATAATATAATAGGGCGATGTTTAATGGGTTAGTTGCATTGTGTAGTAATAATTATTGTAGGTAGGCAAGTAGAGCTCCACTAGTCAGTTTTTTTAGCATCTAGTTAGTAACTGGGATAATTATTGAGGTTTTCAGCTGACCTAACTTCACGTTCGTCTCTGGGTATAGTTTGTAGTCGGTTGGGCTCTCTTATAACGTCCCTTGGAACTGAGCAACTAGAGGATTACTACAGATATTAAAATGCACTCACATTCGTAAATTGTCAGTTGTTAGGAGAGTTGCAAGTTGCAAGAAGTCAAAGTCAGAGTGGTGGTTCACTTTGTGTTGTAGTTCCGTGAAGGCAAAGTTGAGTTAAGTTGGCTTTTAGTTGTGACTTGGTTTAATTGCAGCAATTCAGTGAGCGTTGTGAGTGGGGAGTGAGTAGTGAATTCATTAACATTGATCGTCCTTTTATCTTTCGCTGTCTGTGTACTCTGTTGTGGTTTAAACGTAACTAGTAACTAGGCAAAACTTGAGTGCGATTTTCTGTGTAATAGTCAACTGGAGGAGTTACAAGACACTTTCGAATTTCAAAAAAGTTCGTCTGGGTACGTGTGTCTGTATGAATAATTTTTGTTTTTTTTTCTATATAGGGTTTCGACTACAGTTTCTCTCTTTTTGAAATTTCTTCGAATTCCATCCCATGTCACAAATAGTAATCAAAAATGTGTTTTTATTGATGTAGCATTGCATTGCAGCATCGCAAGTGTAAATTCGCATGTTCCAAAGCTAGTTTCAAATCAGCTGACAGTGTCAATTACATGTGTTGATTTTTGACGCACTGTGACGTTTTATGCTCTATTCGCTGCAGAGGTTGCAAAATAGATTACATGCATGTAGAGAAGTTCTTAATTACTATTGTGTATGTATTAGTCAAAATAAATACGACATTTTTTGATTTTTTGTATCATTTTACAATATTTTCAGTGTTGTGATCAGTATTCAAGCTGTGTTTCCGTAGACATAGAGTTAAATCTTGCGTTGTTTTCGTTAGTTTTTCGTAATTTTAATCTCCAGTTGGAGTATTTTATGCGGCTATTTATTGGCTTTTAAGTATGAAATGGTGGGTTGTGACCCGTAGTAATGATTTTTTCTGCACGAGCTTCTTCCCCTTGCTCAGTAACTTCGTTTATTTCAATTTTATCATCTCTGGGCTCGGGTATTTTTTATTTTATTTTTCAGTACGCAGTGCAATAATAAAAGTCATTTTATTTTTCCACAACGTATTACAGTCCAGGCTCCAAACTGCAAAGACCAAGAAACTATAAATTACAAAAACAAAATACAGAACAGCGTACCATGTATTCGAGTCGAAGGAATAAAGCTGAACAACAAGACTTTTGTATGTTGGTCGGTCGTATGTATGTACATATTTCCTCTGACTGTCCCTCTGCAGCTGTGTTTTCTGTTTCTGTATTCCATTTGAGATTATGATTATTTACCTATTTACATTTTCAGATTATATTTTTTTTATATTTCGTATACGTCCTTTGGTTTTGGATTTTGTGTAGGTTGGGAGCTCCATTATTTCACATGTTTTTGAGTGTTCGAGCACGGGAAATGAGATTTTCTGAAATACGGACTCAATAAACTCAGCTTCAAGCATCTGTATGTGTGTAGCAATGTGTGATAAAGATATCAGGAAAATACCGTATTATATTTTTCTAGTGTATGATTGTTGACGGTGGATGAAACGTACTATCAATATTTCATAAATAAGGCTAAACTCACTATTTGTACGGCTGTTAAAAAAATATACAGCAAAGCTATGAGCATGTTTTTCGAATTGCTCTACATTTTATTTTTGTTTTTTCCAACGTGAATTTTGCAATTAAATTGCATTTCAAAAATTAGCCCATTAGAAAGAATGGCGATGCAATTTTGTGTACCGTTAATCTCCCATTTGTCCCTATGCAGCCATTAGAAGATTTCCCGTTTATTCCGATAAGAGCTCTTAGGACGATGATTATTTTCTAAGAATGTGATTATGGCTAGGACCTTGCAGCCCCCGACGTAAATATGTATAAAATAGAGATAAATAAAGGGAAGTTGTTGAAGGAGAAGAAACTTACTGGATTATATGTATCTATGGGGGATATCTAGACATTACTGGCACGGGTACTGACTTGTGAGACTGGAACTGAATCCAGTCCTTTTCAGATGTGATGTAATATTATGTAGGTACTTGCTCTCAGTGTTGGTTAGTTATCGATGCTTGTCTTGCGCATTTCGTCATTTTCGTCTTATTTCGAAACTTAAATTTTTTCTTCGTCCTTTCCCAAAAGTTCATGGTCCAAAGTTTGACGGGACGGGGACGAGAGCAGAATCTTCTTGATCTTAATTTCCATTTCACCGTTCAATGTGAAATCATAGTGGCGTGGTGCTACAACAGATATTATGGTGAAGTGTGCTCTTCTCTCTCTATATTACGTTAAAATTACTAAATAGTTAGGCTTCCTCTATGTAGGAGGCTACTAAAAGTTTTACTTCCGTTTTCTTAATTGTTATTGTCGTTGTAATTTTATACCTTGCGACACTCAACTCAGCACCCCTCCTTCCAGCAGCCTTTCCTGCCCCTCACGTCACTTCTTATTAGTGCTCCAAATCGGAGTTCCGTCAAATTTCCGTTTTTAGTAGGTGCTTGTACGTACGTGGCTGATTCGTTATCGGAATTCTCAGATTCAAAGTAGCAGCAAGAATAAAGTGCTGGAGTAGAGCCCCGTTCTAGGAGTATTGGCATAATTTAATTTTTTCGGAAAATTAAAACTGAGTTAAAGATGGCAATTTATAATCATAATATAAAACCATTCTGTGCGTGCTTATCCATTCTGTTTTTTGCAATTTAATTTTGGAAGTGTAATTTGTACTGAGGCAGTGCTCGTGTCTATTTTTGTGGGTTGCTCATCCTTTTTTGTTTTTTTTGGTTTTTTTTTCTAGTTTCTAAAAACCGCAGACTCATTACGTTTTAGTGTGATGTTGCTGTTGTACTTTGTGTTATGCTGGTGTAGAGTAGACGCTGACTTGCTAAAAGTTGCATGCGATCACTCTATGTAGGGTTTCCTATTACGAAACTACGATGACTGGACTGACTTTGGAAGTTTGTATGAATGAGACATGCGGTACAATGCAGTAGTCAGTATTACCTAAGAATATTTTCCAATCTTTGAATTATTTGGTTTCCATTCAGTTTCCTTTTCATTTCATTGTATTTTCCCTTTATTTTTGTAAGTGATTTGTTTTTGCTGGCCAGCGTCGTATATGTTTAGCCTGGTGCGTTTACAAATTTGCAAGGGCTTTTTATTATTTATTCAAAAAAAAATATAGAAATGTAAATTAATTTTGCCGAGTCTTCAGTTTTGAGCTACCTATACAAGACATAATATACTATCGCTTGTCCTTTAATTGATTACCGTTATATAAGGTTGGCGGTAGTTCAGTATTGCATTTATATTGTATGAATTATTAGCACCTGTCTGGCGTTGTTTATAATTTATCTTGTTCTATTATAAAAGTATGAGCCTAATGGAATAATTAGGTAGGTAGGTACCTATATAAAATCGAAATTAATTATTGTCTGTATCTCCGTGAGATATAAAATTTAGTTAATGATTGTGCCCGTGGATAATAATTAATTAGAAAAAATTTCTTTATCTTCATTGAGTTTAGCTTTGACATTGAATGTAGTGTTGATTCAGTCAATTGACACTGACAGAGTTGAAAGTAAAAGACTAAGAGAATTTCAAGTGTCGCAGTTACGTCAAGTTATGTAGTATGAGTAGTGCCTGACTCGCCTACTAAAGTGCATCAGGATCGGCATCAGTCAGATCCCATGATTCTTTCACGTGGATGGCGAATCGTCTGGACTGATACTGGTTGGTTGTGGACTACTGGTCGGTCTGAATCACTGCAGTCTGCACTGCAAGACTGATTTCTCTATCATCGTTTTATGGGATTGCATAGCATCTTGCGTCAGTGATATTTAGACAGGTAGGTAGGGATACGTATGTAATAATTACACGGCTAACATAGCTAGCTAGCTATGTTATGTCAGGTGTATTGTGTCGTCAGATTTTAATTCTATCACTGGCCCAATCACCGTACCAATGCAACGTATATAATTAATTAATCATATCGTATTTGTACATTAATACCGCGAGCTACTTTGTTCTAAATTACATTT
>JAQFZC010008509.1:0-10117 GCA_034695205.1 Dicyrtoma fusca | reverse complement strand
TTTTCAAAAGTAGTAAACCGACTATTTACACATTTTCAAAAGTAGTAAACCGACTATTTACACATTTTCAAAAGTAGTAAACCGACTATTTACACATTTTCAAAAGTAGCAAACCGACTATTTACATTTTCAAAAGTAGCAAACCGACTATTTACACATTTTCAAAAGTAGTCAAACAGCTATGTAGGTATTTGTACATTTTCAAAAGTAGCATAACGGCTATTTACACATTTTCAAAAGTAGCATAACTGGTATTTCCACTTTTCAAAAGTAGTAGAACAGCCATTTACATATTTTCAAAATTACTAAAACTGGTATTTACATTTTAAAAATTGCTTAAAAAGTTGTATTTACGCTTTTCAAAAATGTGTAAAGTACTGAGTTGAGTGCTCTATATTCAAGTGCCAATTCAATTCAATACAAATGAGCTGCTGTACAACGAAAATGCTAAAAGGACATTAATGGGCCTTAACTCACTCCAAAATGCTTCTTCATCAACTACTACCTACCCATTCAAATATTCGAGCAGTTCAACATGGAGGCACTACTACAGATGTACATGATACATATTAAGATTGTAATAATATTTTTTATCACGCGCTGTTGGAGTTAATTATGAGGGAAACTTTACAAGTAGTTGAATTGGCAGCAAAATTATGTAAATGTACACAAAAAATCTTCTATGCTAAAAGGAATCCCAAAGGTGTACAAGTGCGGGAGCTTGTAGCTTCATCAAAAGTTTAATGGCGATGGCAGCATTCGTTTTATTTTGGTAATTTTAAAAGGGAATTCTTATAGCGACTGGCATTGTTATCAATAAGTGTGTATGTACATTCATAAATCTGTATACTAATGGTAGATACATAGTTATGTAAGTGGACTTCCTCGTGATGATGCTATTTAAGGTATAATGAGTTTGCTAATTTATGGATTTATGACGTACTAGTAGACATAAATTAGATTCGAATTTTCCTCAAGGAAAGTTTGGAATTGATTCAATTAATTTCCCACTTTGAATTCTTGGATGTATTTCTATTTGGACGACGGTGTATTTAATGCCCCTACACTACTTAATACTGTAATGACGTCAGTGCAATCTGCTCTGTGGTGTCAGCAAAGGGAAGGAAATGTAAAGGACGTGGAGTTTGACAGTGTATTATTGTGATAACTATCTGTAGATTTATGTTGTAATTGTAAATATATGTGTAGTATGTCGTGGTGAAAGTTGGTAGTGAGAATGCTGTCGTAATCTGTGTTCTCTGTAATTAATACTGAGGAGCCTTGATGGTTATTATCTGAAGGTACAAGAGAGGGAAAATAAAATCCTGACGGTGCTACTCGACCTCTTTTCCCTGTTTATTCATAGGTATTATATTGTTAGGATTTGGTTTTGATTTTAGCTTTGGCTTTGGCTTTGGCTTTGGACTTGGCTTTGGCTTTGGCTTTGCTTTGGTTTTCAGTAGTGGCCTGGCAGTTGGTGATGATAATAAGTAGTATAATTTGAACTAATCTACATTTTTAATCATGGGTCCATCGAAACCTCAACTACTGAAACCACTGTACTGTAGAATGGGTGGTACATACGCCCAGCTGACTTTGAGCTGAGCTACTCATATGCCTCTGGCGTACTGAACTGTACTGTAACACTCCGATGCGATGTACACCCAACTTCACTGATTATATTGCGAGTAATGTATTGCATACTGAATGATTCATACTGTTAATCAAAGACAGTCAAACTAGACCGATAGTTAAGATAGTAGAAACTTGTACCAGTACGAATATTTTTTGAAATAATCACTATTTTTCACTATTTTTTAAAAACAGCCATCGCTATAAGAGAAGGTTTTGCGTGCACTGATTTCTAACGTACGTTGTTCAAAAATGGGTCGTTTTCCATTGCAATACTTTCAACATAATATCAACATGGAAAAATCTGTGTTTTTGGAAAATATTAAAATTTTCTGTACAAAATAGCTAACAAAAATTTCAAAATTGCAAATTCTCTTGAAAACACATTGTTTGTAGCGTCATTAGTGAGTTTGTGCTGACCGGATTCTTGAGCTTTCGGTTTAAGATTAGGGTCGCAAATTACATGGGATCAAACGGCCGTTTTCTCCCTAAACCTAAACTGAAACCTCAAGAATCGGGTCAGCACAAACTCGCTATTATCTATGTAATAAGAAAGCCTTGATGTTTTTTTCAAAAAAGTGTCAATTTCTATAAAAACACAAGTTATCGAAAGTGTCAATTTCTATTAAAACTCTTTTTCAAAATAAAGTTCAAAGTTGTTTACATGCAGTTTTTGAAAAGTTTGTTTGGTGTAAAAGTGGTTTTTAAAAAATGTTAGTTTCTAGAAAAATATAATGTACGTTTTTGAAAGCGTCAATTTCTATACAAACACTCAGAAACACACACTTGTTTGTATAAAAACGGCGGTATTTTCCAAATTGAACAATTCCAATAATAAAAAGGGTTTTTGAAATGTGAAAACGGGGAAAGTTGTGAGTTCAGGAATTACATTATGGTAGGGTATGAAAAAAGCAACTACTTGAGCAACCTTAGCAGAGCCATCGCACCACTGAAGTGACCAATGGGAGGATCTCGGTACTGGTAATTTAAAGGTAAAGATCCCGTCCAACGTTATCGTCCACCAGCCCCCGCACACAGCCGCTTTCCATCCATGTTTGAGGTTGTAGCGAGACAGCCGTGGCGCTTTCTTCCCTGATTCGACTTTTTGAGTGCATAAGCTAAAGATAAAATGCAATCGAACTCACTCAAGGCAATCACAATCACTTCACTTGAGTTACTTGACTATGATTCCCGGTTTCTATTTCTGGCTCCAGTTGAGGGCTGTGTGTGTGGCTGACACGGTCCTTATCCTTTATTCATGCTCTATGCATTTATCTATTTATGTGCGGCGTCTCTATAGACACTGCTCTGGCCCAAAGTTATATATAATATAACCATAAACAATAAATTTTCGTGAGTACTACACTGAGAGTACATCTGCTCTGCCTTTTCGGCTTATTATCAGTACTCAGTGCAATCCTTCCTCCCTTGCCTCCTGCTCCCATTATGCACCTAATACACGTCTCTATTCTGGGCTTCGGATGCTTCCAATGCCAAATTCAAAATCAAAATTCCCAAGTGTACCAAATCACTTTTGGGTTATATTATTATGGTCTCAAATTTAAAGGGATTGGCGGGGGCTAGGGATAGATTTCTACCCACTCGCAGTCAACTCTCAGTATGTACAGAGTTTGAGCATTGATCTACAGTGCGCAGTGATTTCAGAATGTTTCTAAATTTAAATCCAATTCCTTTTTTGATTTCGACAGTTTTGACTTGGACTTGGAATAATGCATAATGTAAAGATGTTTAACTGTAAAATTGAAATCCGTCTATCTCTTCCGTACATCAAAGACATGGCAAAAAGGAAATACGGAAACGTCAAAGCTCGATGGATCGATTTCCATGCCTCCGACCAAATCAGTGATTAAACACTGTATTTACGTATGTACGAGCTTCGTCTGGCAATGTCCAAGTTTAGAATCTCTAAACTCCATTGCATCGCTTTTCATTTGAACTTACTTCAAAAAGCTATTAACCTATTCGCAACTGGGAAATCATGAAAGAATGCTTTAGAAAAGTGCTTTTTCTAGAAATTAACTTGTTCAAAAGTGTCAAAACTAGAAATAACATTTTCAAAAGTATTCAAAATTAGTAACTAAGACTTTCAAAATGACGCAAAATCAGAAACTAATACTTTCAAAAAGGTCAAAATAAAATATTAACTATTTCAAAAAGATGTAAAATAATAAATTAACACTTTCAAAAAGATGTGAAACTAGATATCGTCTGTGTAAATGCAAATTGTCTCAAGTCCAGTCTATGCATAGTTGAAATATGTCCCAAGTCCACGTAATGGAAAAAATGTCATTATGTGGACTTGGGACACATTGCATTTACACAGACGATATAGGTATGTAGTACCGTTTCTAAAAGGTTATATAAGCTTGGTCATAGTATGCTTCTTCACCGACGAAAGTAGAGCTATGTATATTTGGGCCTTGTGGGAATGCATTCTCTTGTATTAGTAGCATGGAGCTGTAGTTGAAGCTGGGAAGTTGGGAAGCCGGGAAACGGGGAAGTGGGACCGGTACTTGTACCGGTGACAGCGTAATTCTATTATGGAAATATCCGACGCATTTATGACACAATTTGGGTGAAAGTACGGATACAGAGTTTCAATCCTCAATCCTTCTATCGAAAGAAATTCCAGACTCAAAAGTACATAACTCTGTCAGCTTCCTTCTCTCCCCGTCCTTCACGTCACACACTCACCTCCATAACGACTCTCTTCATCTACATAAACTTGTCAAGACTCGAGTTAGAAGGAGCCAAAGAGAGAGAGAGAGAGAGAAACCAAGATCCTTGGAAGCCCCACGAAAGCAAATCAAACCATGTGTTACCATGTTAAATGTACTAAAATAGACTCACAATTCTCAGCTACTCAACAACTCGGTAAAAGTCAGGGACTGTGGATAAGTCTCTCACTCTTAGCAAAGATGTTCGAGCGAGGAAGGGGCTGGCTGTAGTTTCTCTATTGGCATCATTATTACTCAGCAGTCAGCAGCTGCTTGTGTGACAGAGAGGCTGTTTGTGGCTCCATGCAAATTTCTAACGAGGCTTCAAACTCTACATTAAATTCTTTGGCTAGTTCACCTTAATTCTTGGGAATTCACGATGTATGTATAAATATAAAAGCTTGTAAGTGCGGTTCTTTCATGTATAGATACAAGTCGACGACGTGCCTTACTTTTGACGGAATAACGGATTCTTTAAATGCCAAATGTCATTACTGACACGTTGTGGGAAGGTGCTAAGCTGGATTTTTGTCATTCAATAGCGGCTAAATAATGATACAATTTTATATAGCTTCAATATAATCATATCCGTTTGATCTAAAAAGGTGCAAAATGTCATATTTGACTCCTTTCAAATAAATACCTAATGTCATTTATATTTCAGCCTTCATAAAAGTGCAAATTGATTAGATTTTCATCCCTTCAATAAACTACAAAACGGCTTATTGCCGATTTTAGTAAAGTGCAAAATGACATATAATTAGTCGCTTTCAAGAAATGCTAAATTGCTTGCTTTCAAAAAGTGCAAAAGCAAAAAGTTGCTTCCTTTCAAAAAGTGCAAAATTACAAAATGGCTTATTACTTTCAAAAAATGCAAAATTACAAAAGTGCTTCCTTTCAAAAAGTGCAAAATGAAAAAGTTGCTTCCTTTCAAAAAGTGAAAAATTACAAAATGGCTTACTTTCAAAAGATGCAAAATTACAAAATTCCTTGCTTTCAAAAAATGTAAAATGACATAAATATGGCTTTCAAAAAAGTGCAACATTGAATAAATACCTAGGTAGGTACTTTCAATAAATGTAGAAAGCCATATGTATGTGCATTCTTCTAATAACATGCAAATAACTATAATCACCGCCTTTCCAAAAACGTGCAATATGCATCATTCTCCTCCTTTTAAAGCTCGAACTATCGTACCTTCCAAGTCTTTAAAGCAGTACAGAACACATATTATGTACCTCCACTAGCAGTTTTAAAAGTACTGTCAGTAAATGCTGCCTTCCGAAATAGATGGTGAATAAATTTGTTATGGCCAAGAAAAGAATGTAGATACGGTATTTTGCACCTTCACGAAGGATAAAGACGGGCATACATACGTATAGGCTTAGGCAGGTACGCAGTTTGATGTGTGTCAACTCAATTTCGCTGACATATTTTCCCCCTCACCTCTCCGCATCCTCATCCTTCCTCAAAGCTCGTTCTTCATTTCCTACGGTCGACAAGGCAAGGGTGGTGGCTGTACATTCTTCCAACAGACTAGGCGTAAGTATACGTGGAATTGGAATTGTCCCAATACTACGGAGAATTCAATACACCGAATATAAGCCATGTACGAGAGAGAGAGATGAGTGAGATGTAATCGAGGTGGAAATGTTAGGAAGTGAAAGCTCGGTGAAAGTATTTTGTTCTTTTCCACTACACTCCCTCCACACACTCGACTGCTGTAGCTTTGAAACCTTTTACCAGTCCCATCCATCTTTTTATTTCCCTCTCTAATACGTCTTCAACTATTTTCTTATTCCTTTCTCTTCCCTTAACAATGTCTTGACTTCCAATACCTCCTCCACCTATTCCTCCTTTCTCCTTCTGCATGGCCTCCTTCTGTATAATCTGCATACCCTGACTTAAGAAGCAATAGACCCACAGGCCCACAAAATATTATTGAAGTAAAATTGAAGTAACCTTTACCTTTGTTCTGGATTGAAATTCGGTGTGAAACCGGGGATTTTGTGCCTAACTTACAGGTTTTAAATCCTATAGGTTATTACAGCATTTAAAAGAATCTAGCGTATCTTAAAGAGCGGGTAACGAAGACGCTTTACCACCTTCAAAAGTGTGAATAGTGAATTTTGCCCCCTTTTCAAAGACACTGAGGGTGTTTTACACTTTCAAAAACACGTGTAATTACAGTATTTTAACACTTTTAAAAACACGTACTTATCCCATTTTAGACCCTTTCAAAAATTAGTAATTACAGGATTTTTCCGTCTTTCGAAAACATGTAATTGCAAAAATTTTGCTTTTCAAAAACGTGTAATTATGATATTTTACCCCTTTCGAAAACATACGATTTGTCCCTTGAAAAAATGGAGTTTTGACAGTAGTGTACACTTTTTGATTCTCACAGGGGCAGTAGGCTCACAAGGGAGTGTACACGTTTACTACTGCACTTTTTGGAAAAAAAATACTAGTAAATATGGTATTTTGCCCCTTTCAAAAACATGGAAATATAAAACAAATTAGGTACGTTGATTTCAAAAAGGGTAAATTGAAACTTTTCAAAAACTTGGGTAGGTAAACACGTCATTTCGCCTCCTAACTCACGGGGCTACGGTATGGTTGGCTTCATTTCCATCCGAGTACTGCTTTCTCTCTCTCTCTCTCTGCGTAGGTACTCCACCACTGCCAAGGCTAGTCGACTGTCGATACACTGAGAGCAAGAGGACGAGGGGGAAAGCCATCAAATATTCACGTCAAAGCTCACTCGATGCAAAACTTGTAACGGGACGAGAGAGAGCAGAGGGAAAGAGAAGAGAGAAATGGAGAGAAAGCCCTAAAGTGAAAATGTGAGGAAGGATAAATGACAGAGACTCACTCAAAATAGAAGTCAACGAGGCAAATAAAAAAAACGAATTTCTCCCATTCTACATCTTCTACGAATGTAGGCCTCCTTCTGCACCGTAGACCGTAAAATACAAGTTTGGTATCGCAATACAAGTCGTCAATGTCAATACACGGGCTGTAACACTATCCACAACATCATACAATTATAACTACAAGCAATGTGGGGTGTAGTGAGTGAGTGGTGGCTATACAGACAGACGGACGCAGGTATACTTCATCTTCCTTGGGAAACTTTGGCATTCTGTAGACAAGGACGATGCGATGTGTTGACGATAGGAACCGAAATATAGAAGGACAGGGGAAAAAAAGGAAAAGAAAATAATGCAAAATGTTAGCCTTCACTTCGACATCGTCTCTCATCAAAAGTGTATCGGTGAGTTGTTTATGATGCAAAAAAGTTTTTTTTTCTGCCACTGTGCCTGGCAATGTACAGGGTAGAAAGTATAATACGGGATACGAGCTGACGTCAAGCTAAGTTACAGTACATGTTTTGTTGCTGGATGACTTAACTTGTTCCTTGTTGATCTCATCTCGTAAGCTTGCAATGGAGCACGAACCAAAGTTTTCGTAGGTGAAAGTTGGGCAACGCATCGTCAGTACATTGCATTGTGTGAAAGACTAGCAAAAATATTATTACGTAGTACGATCGCAAAATTGACAGTAGCTTATATTTAAAAGCGCAATAAGAGAGGATTAGGATTTAGAAGAGAACAGTTTAACCCTTTCGAAAGGGTAATATTTCTAGTTTACATGTTTTTAAAAATGTTTGCTATTTGTTCGTTTTGACGATTTTGAAAGGGCTAGTTTACTAGTTGTATATCTGTTGAAAGTTATGATTTCTTGTTTTGCCTTTTTTGAATTTGTAATTTTTTGTTTTGATTTTTTTTAATTGCTACTTTCTTTTTTGACCATTTTGAAAGGGTTAGTTATTTACGTTTACATCTTTTTGAAAGTAGTAATATCTCGTTTGGTCTTTTTTGAAAGTCGTAATATCTTGTTTTGACCATTATGAAAGGGATGGGTAACAGTTTTACAATTTTTTGAAAGTAGTAATATCTTGTTTTGCCTCTTTTGAAAATGATAATTACTAGTTTTGGCATTTTTGAAAAAGTTCAAATGTAAAATAAACACTTTTTTCACAGCCCTCTCTCCCTCCATTTTCAAAGTTCCCAATAAGAATTGCCATTAAACGTATTAAAAAAGAATAGCCTTTCTAAAAGAATTGAATTCTAGTTTTTAAAGGGTGAAAGCATTGCGTCATATGAAGACTGCCGATAGATGATGTAAAATGGATTATCTGTGAGCTTGAAGAATGTTGTGTATGTACTTACTGGGACTGCAGGCCTTAAATGCGTCGAGTGAGACAGAATGTGAGAGAGAGTCAGAAGGGCACGCCACAAATTAAAATGAATTGCCAAACTGCAGGCTACCGTAGGACGGGTGCGCTTGGAGGCCTCCATAAATTAGCTAGGCACTTTTCAAAGTTTTCGAGCCTATATTCCCATATTCTTTATAGTCCCGAGACGGAACCCCTTGGGTCCTTGTCCGCAAACGTAATTTATGAAAGCCCCCTATACTGATTGCTATACAGATTTCTACAGGAGCCATTAATTACATTTTAGAGCTGAAGCACAGCACAGCACAGGTGAGGGAGAGAATGAGAAAACTTTGTAGGTTAAACTCATTCCTCAACTCATAATTTGTCTAAACTCTATTAAATAACTACAGTAAAAATGAATTGGGGGCCTTTCAAATAGTACATCATCATAATTTGGGGAGAAAGGAAGAAACAAATAATAAAATGTTCGCCTCTGGCAATTTTTATGACGTAATATATGAAAGCCCCTGCATTTTTAGCCAGACCCACACCCCATCATTTAAAATGTATGTCTCGACTGCTTAGAAGTGGAATCTAAAAGAGATTTAGAGTCAACTCATCCTTCTTTCACTTTCCATTTTATTTTTGACTCTGGCTTCACAGACGCCACAGAAACTAGAGCAGGGTGGAAGCCAGAGGATCGGCTGTACGTGGAGCGTGTGTGTGCCTGTGTCAAATAGCGCGAGAGGATGTGAAGGAAGGGAGATAAAATATCCTGTACTCCATGTAAAAATTGAGAAGGTACTTGAAAATAAAATTTAGAGCTCACTAGCTCTGTTTCTACTTTCCCCTTTCTACTTTCTATCTGAGTCTATATGTATAATCGTATACACTTACTTTGTGCTCCCTTCAAATGTAAGTACCTGTGTACATAAAG
Organism: Dicyrtoma fusca; assembly: GCA_034695205.1. Classification (NCBI taxonomy): domain Eukaryota; kingdom Metazoa; phylum Arthropoda; class Collembola; order Symphypleona; family Dicyrtomidae; genus Dicyrtoma; species Dicyrtoma fusca. Next base: position 588 of record JAQFZC010008509.1, on the reverse strand, counting down.
CTCATACTTGGATCGTTGGATGACAGCACACAGCTTTGGTTTTGGTTGGGTTGAGTTTGGTAGGGAAAGTGGAGAAAGCTTGAGAGAAAAAAAGATTTTGAGTTTCGTACATGGATCGCTCAAGTTGAAAAGGATGTGTACACACGTACATATTTAGACACTTTAGATCCGATTCGATGCGATATGATAAGGTTTGGACGGGTGGACGGGTGGGCGGATGTTTATGCATTATGTAGTCAAATCCCATAGCGCTGGAGGCTGTTAGAGATCCTCCACACACTGCGTGTAAATTTCTTTCTAAAACTAATATAGAAACCTTTTTTAAAATCGCATTTGCATAAACGGACTTTTTTCAAATTCCTACCTATCGTCATAAACACTTTTTGTTTTACAAAAAAGTCTATTTCAAGAAAACGTGCTTTTAACAAAAATGACTTTTTTAAGAAAACGTTTTTTTAAAAAAGTTTTTCAGAAAATACACTTTTTGCAAAAATGTCTATTTCTAGAAAACACGCTTTTACAAAATGTCTATTTCCAGAAAACACGCTTTTACAAAATGACTATTTCCAGAAAACACGCTTTTACAAA
>JAQFZC010008508.1:0-10117 GCA_034695205.1 Dicyrtoma fusca | reverse complement strand
TTTGACTGTTTTTAAAAAGTTTTATTTACTCGTTTTGACTGTTTTTAAAAAGTTGTATTTACTAGTTTTGACCCTTTTGAAAAAGTTAATTTATCGAATTTAACATATTTGTAAAGCATTCTTTCCATGGTTCCCCAGTTCCGAATAGGTTAAAAGCGCAATACCTAACGCAAAAAGTCAAATGTAAATCATAGGACGGTATACACGCCTCACTACGGTGACTAGTGCAGTGTTTTCAATGAACTGAAAATTTTGCACACGAACCCACTCGCGTCTGCCAGTGACGTTTCTTGAGTGAAATCTTGGCGTAAAGCCTTTCCCATTGAATCAACAGAAGAATTGAATTCGTGTGCAAACTTGTGTTTACTTCACAAACTGACTACTGACATTTGCATATTATATCGTAAACATCAATCTGCTCTGCGATCTGCGACGTAATGGATTTCCCTCGTATTTATGAGAGTATCAAAATAATAAAATACCTAGGTATACATACACCTAATGGATTTTTCAAATATTATTATAATTTTTTAGCAAAAGTATGACAGACGATGATGGTTCAAAGTTTCAACCGGTTAATTACTGTTAATTAAATTTCATCCCTGTCAAAAATAAAAAGGGGAAATAGTGATAAGATCACGTTTGAATAAATTATCCGGTTGCATGCACTTTTCAGGGTGCAATATAAACATAACCTTTTTTGTAAAGGTATGTTTAAGATCTATGTCAGTCAGTTGGTGCGATGACCATCGCATCGGTGTAGCCAGTCATTTATTGAATATATAATTAACCATCTTCATCACTTTAAAATGGGGAAGCAGGCCTGAACTTATCTGGTGTAATTCAGTCAGTCTGTCCGTCTGTCTATCTGTCAGTCAGTCAGTCAGTCATTCTCATTGGGATTTAATTCAGGAATTAATTAACACTACAGACTACAGACCGAACTGCCAATGATATTATTTCCTCATTTTCCTACATTTTATTTTGTAATTAATTAATTAAGTTTCTATATAATTGGCAGGCGTAGGGTAGAAACAACCAAAGGAAGGCATCTTCATTTATTTAATTTTGTATAACAATGTAAGTTTATATTATCTTTTGTGTGGTTTTTGGTAAAGCATTCAGAAGTACCTACAGGAACAGTTTTTACTGAAAATTCTATCTGTAGTATTTGCATAAGGTAGGCTCGTATCTAATAAAATACATACAAGTAAATCATGCAAAAAGTAAGTATAGGTACTTACTAACTTAAAAGATGTTGAGAAAAGAAACCGTGTCAGTGGACATTTTCACATTTTATAAAAGTGGTACGTGTAGGTTAGTAGGTAATCTTTGTAGGTATCTAAATTATCCGTATTCCGTATTGGTATTAATAATAATAATACTTTTAGACAGTAAGACAGTCAAAGGAGGAAGGCGGTATTTTCTCATTATTATTATTGTTATTAGTAGGTCTAGCTTTGTAAAATTTCTATTTTTTTTAAATATGTAATTCAACGAGGATAGAAATAGGAATAGAAATTCAGAAATAGATAGTTCAACACAGAAATGAATGCGCAGTTTAATATTCATAAATCATCAAATCATCACCATCACCGTCGCACCGTGATTCGTGACATGTTAATTTATTATTATTATTGTTATTAAATTGAACAATAATAAATAAATTGTTTTAAAGTTCCAAACACTGTAGGCATAATTATACAGAATACAGACTGTGTGAACTGGCATCAGTAGAAAACGCCAGGAAATGACGTCTTTCAATTATTATTATGAATTTACTGTCAACTGTGTGGCTCATAAATTCAAAGAACAAGAATTTTTATCTTCTAATCCTAAAACAAAAAACCCAGCAGTTAAGTACATAGTTGAACGTCATACAATGATCGAGTTATGGCCCTAATCACTGAGTATTACATTTAATGTCAGTGTGTCAAATATCAACAAGTCTTCAGTACGCTTTTGTTTAACTTGAATAAATCGTCAATAGTACGACCGTTCTATAATTATGGAACTAATTAAAAATATTTACTAGCCATGCGGGGATTAACAGTCATCAGTCATAATGCAGACCTATCAGGAAAAAGGCTAATTACGAATGGATATTCCAATAATAATAATAAATATGATAATAAAGGACGAAATTCGACTCTAATAAGTAATAATAAGAAATTACCCCGGATCATGAATCAAGATATTTGCCTGTGAACTGATTTTTGTGCACACGAACACTCACTGATCGGTCACCGGCGATTTCAATGGAAAAGGACGAGACGTAGTTTCCACGTGATACGTCATTGACTGTCGGCTCGTGTGCAAAAGGCTCACTAGTCATAGTCTCAACCGCAACCGTCCGTTCAGTTCAGTGGAATCCCAATCGCACTGCTTAGGGGGGCCCCATAAACTACGTCACCTAACACTATTGTGCCACTGCACTATGTATGTATTACAGGAAAAAACACCATGACGGGTTTTGTTAGTAATTTATTATATAAATGAAGCATAGGGATTTGGAGTAATACTAATAAGGACCTCCATAGAGAGGTAATACTGAAGGGGGGGGGGAGGGCATATGACTAGAAAAGGATTTCACTGGACAGTTTTCAGTATTTTTGAAAAGTGTAAAAATCCGATTTTACCAAATTACTCAAAAGTCTAAATGGCATTTTTTGCAAAATTTTGAACGTGTACAATCTATTTTTGAAAAGGGAGGATACTATGTATGTACTAGTTTTGTTATTTTTGAAAATTTTAAACACTAGCTTTAGCGCTTTTAAAAAATTTAGAGGCCGTTTTTATTCGTTTTTGAAATTTTTATTTAGGTAAAATACAGTTAGAACTTGAGCTATGTACCTATTTTGGAAAAATTTCAATGCCAGTTACACTTCATTTGAAAGAAAGAACAGCCTTTTAAACGTTTAAATATCATTTTAATATTTTTGAAAAAAGTGTATAAATTCCTTGTTTACTTTGTTTGTAATCGCGTAAATACCATTTTAGTATTTTTTAAAAGTGTGTAAATTCTATTTGTACTCATTTTTAATCTCGTACATACCATTAAACTATTTTTGAAAAAAGTGTAAATTCCTTCTTTCCTCATTTTTGGAAGCGTAAATTCCATTTTCACTCGTTTTTACAAGTGACAGTTAAAGTAAAAAACGTTAAGTAAAGTTGATAACGGCGGCATTCACACTTGGCAACAATAATTAAACGATTGCATTTACACTACCTACATATTTACAGCCATTAGTCAAAGGTTGGATGTTGGGACTTATGCTTCAATGATATCAAGGGGATGCTGGACTACCATCATTTAACCTAGTATTCGGAACTGGGAAACCATGGAGCAAATGTTTTAGAAAAGTGCATACCTATTCAACAAATTGAATTTTCCAAAAAGGTCAAAACTTAGCTCAAAAACATTCACAACTAGTAATTAGCCCTTTCAAAAAAGGCCAAAACAAAAAATTAGCACTTGCACTTTTAAAAAAGATCAAAACCAGTAATAATTAGTACTTTCAAAAAAGGCCAAAACAAAAAATTAGCACTTGAACTTTCAAAAAAGATCAAAACAAAAAATTAGCACTTTCAAAAAAGGTCAAAACTAGAAATAACCGTTTTCAAAAAGGTATAAAACTGGGTATATGTATTACCATTACCGTTTCGAAAAAAAGGTTAAAGGCTTTTAAGCGGAAACTGGACTTTTTACCCCACAATGCATATTCAACGACGAAACGTTTAGCGTCATTTATGGGCAGCCCCGCCAACCAAAGCACTACCGCTGTATTAAACACTGCTGCGGTCGGCTTGCCACTACTGTACACTGTCACTAAATTTACATTTGCCTTTTTAGCGTACACTGCCACACGAATTGCATTCCACAGCATGCAAGGCTCGTTTGCAAATGTAAACGGAGTGACAGTTACAGTGTTCACCATACTTAAGCATTGGAGTGAGGAAAATAGCTTTGTGTTACTTACACTTTGCACACTACCAACTGCTCACCATTGATTTTTGCACACGGCACGCTACCCAGTCCGCTTTAAAGCCTCCACACACTGCCGAAGCGTCAACACTCGTTCACTGAATATTCTCCAGTAAAAGACCATTTTTTGATTTTTGTCTCAAAGGACAGGAAACTCAGTCAATATTTATTTAATTGAATTCAATTCCTTTCAATTCACGTCAACTAAATCTCATCCCTGATCTTGCTAACATTCAACATTTACCAGACGTACCAGAACTAAAACTACAAGAGACCGAAATCATGGCTTCTCCCGCTATTGGTAAGCTTCCTCCACAGACTTTTTGCTTTTAAGTTCTCTCATCTGTGATCTGTATTTTATATCAATTATCTGTCATCTGTCATTATCAATCTTCGTCCTTTTCTTGTTCATAAAATCCTATTGACTTACTAGTTAGATTAACAAAGTTTGCCATGCTTTGAAAGGGTCTAATTAGCATTTATTGATTCTAATTTATTTTCACGTTCACGGGTAAAAGGGTGTATTTATAGATGGTAGGTAGGGTGAGTTGTTAGTTTTATTATTCACAGCTGACAGCTGGTCACTAGTCTGATACTTACGTCTACATTCAATATTATGCATTTTATCGTCAGAATAATGAATCGTGGGGCAAGAAGTATTGTGACGCTAGTTTAGCGTCCCCTTAACCTTTTCGAAACAGCAATAAATGTCTAGTTCTACACCTTTTGGAAAATGTTGGTTTCTACATAGTTTTGTCCTTTTTGAAAGGGCTAATTTCTAGTTTTGACCTTTTTGAAATTATTGATTTCTAGTTTTGTCCTCTTTGAAAGGGCTACTTTCTAGTTTTGAGCTTTTTGAAAAGGCTAATCTTATTGTTGACCTTTTTGAAAGGGCTTATTTCTAGTTTTGACCTTTTTTAAATTGTTGATTTCTAGTTTTGACCTCTTTGAAAGGCTAATTTCTAGTTTTGAGCTTTTTGAAAAGACTAATTTGTAGTTTTGACCTTTTTGAAAAGGTTAATTTCTAGATTTAGCCTTTTTAAAAGTGTGTATTGCTAGTTTGATACCTTTTCAAAAATGTTAATTTGTAATCTTTGAAAGTGTTAAATTGTAGTAGAATAAACAGTAAACAACTTTATAGTTTACCAGTTGTGAATAAGTTACTTTTATTTATGTAATGCCTGTGTGTTATTGAGTAAAAGAAGATTGTTCAGCGTTTAGTGAAGAAATGTGTAAATAGAGCTTGATTGTTAAGAATTCTATGTATTGCGAGTTGACATTATTAATTTGCTAATTTGTTTGTTTTATTTTTTTATTTTCAGAATCGAAAACTTGCCAGTGCGTGTGCGAGAGGAACGAGGCTGGGGAGTGCGTCTGTGTCTGCACTGTGCCCTGTGCCTTCGATGCCGAAAATAAGACGGTAGAATGGACTTGCGACTGCAAGTGTGGGGATTCGAGCTGCCGTTGCCGATTCCAGATCAAATGCAACCGAAAGCCTGGGGATGGCTGCTGCGGGGGCGGTGAGACCTGTGAGAGGAACATCTTTACTTGTAAGTGTAAGTGTGCTGGAGGGGAATGCACGGTTCAGATCAGCAAATGCAAGTGCTGTGAAGTTACCCGGATTGACTGTGGCGGTGAGTCTGAGGGCTCCGTCGGATGCTGTTCTGACAAGGCCAAGAAGGTGGAAGGTGACGGCGAAAAAGGTTGCTGTGGGGGGAAAACTGAAGCCGGTTCCGGATGCTGTGCCGAAAAGGCCGAGGCGGAAGGTGAAGGTGCCAAAGCCTGCTGTGGGGGGAAATCTGAATCCGGGGGCTGTCACTAAATACTGATTTTGAAAGCAAACATTATTTAATTATATAATGTAGCTATTCCATTCCATTGAGCTTCATATGGTCTGTCAAATTATTGTTACCTAGTAATCTCAAGTCGTAATGCACTGAATTTATTTTTACTGTTATTTTGTAAAGGAAGTGTCTAAAGCTAAAAGTTTGTATTAATTTGGATTTTCAAAGCTATATTGTATACAAACATTATAAGTATGTGTATCCAATATGTCCAATGTCAGTCACTGTCGGGCAAGAAGTAGGGCGAAAGTTGAATAGCAATTTCGTCTAATAAACTATATTTATGTGTCATGTCATTCACGAGTGTGGGTATATAATTCTAATGTGGATCGTCTTTATTGCACATTGTATTTTTGCGAGCCTTAATAATTTTGTATTTACTTGTAATAACTTGTAGGCAGGAACTGGTTCTGGTTCTGAGTCGTGAAACCGTGATTCTTTGTACCTCCCAATAATTTCGTAGGCAGGCAGGCACACTTTTGTTCAACTGGGTTCATTTTAATTCATACATAGCATCGGTATTTAAAGAGTACATACTTAGCTGCATTCTTTAGCAACGGTAATTTTCAATTCAGCGAAATATATTGTACCATTTTATTGCCATGCATATGCATCAATTATTCATGCTTTATTTATTGCAGGCAATAAATTCCAGCTTGCAAAACTCGAAGCTGAAGCAGAAGTAGAGGCCAGAGGGTCAGCTTGTTGAAATTTGAAATCCGATCTGGCTATAATTACACTATAACAACTCACTTCTTATCTCGAGTATCTTCTTCCGCGAATTTTACGTCAGCAGAATAAGATCCAGGCAGTTAAAATGTACTTATGTACCATATTTGTCAGATTACAATGTGTTGCAATCAATTCTGTTGCCTATAGCTGATCTCGGATTTTATATCTATAGTGATCACGGCTGAAATACTTTTGTGAGAGTATTACCTACTTACAGCATTTTAATAAGATCAAATATGACTTGTAAGTAATCCTTTTTTAACGAATAGCTTATATGCAAATTGAAATTAATCATAAATTTACCGTACTTTTTCTTTTCCTGTAGTATATAAGAGTATTAGTAAGTAGGCAGTATCTTTATAATACGTTTGATATTTGTTCCTTTATTGTTACAATGGAAATGCATACTATTATTAAATTACTAAATTCCTATTACTAATATTACTACTGATCACTGCACTGCACTGCACTGCACTGATTTGCTTAATCTTATTTTTTTTATTTTCGCATCAAATCTTGTTTGTCTTTTATTGTGAAACTGAATTAAAAAAGCAATATTTTATTATCTTTTTGTTAAACAATAAACCGAATACCGGGATAACTACGACGGCGCTTTATTACTAAATGCCAGAAGGTCAGACTCAGGGAAACAAATATAGAGCCACTTTGTTGCGTGTATAAATTAATTAATTATTTAAATTAGTAAAGTACAATGAGCTGAGATACATTTCTTCGTGCTATAAATATGGACAGAGAACCCAAACGGACAAATGAGCAACCGAAACAAGCCCAGGTCAAAAATCATTTTAGAGGTCCAAGTAACCCCGCCCTTTTAAAAATCCTGACCAGACAAGAGATCAGAAACTAGAAACAAGTCCAAAATTCAAATCAAAGCCTGCCAAATACCTACCTTAATTTCAAATTTTTGAAATTCACCGCCAATAAACTTGCGGCCCCCGAAAACTGAAATAAAAACCGGCCCGTATGCTCCACTGTCCCATAGCGATTTCGACAATAATGATGATAATGACAATTTGTCCGGCGAAAGTTCTGCCTCGGACATTTCATCGGACTCCAGCCTCCGTTCAAATTTTGCCGCCTCAGCGCTTGGGCGTCGATCGACGGCCTACCACTACCGCTGCATCCGTTGCCAATGAAATTGAAGGGGGGCGGGGGCAGAAGCAGTTTCTCAGGACACGAACTCTTTGGTCGCACTCATGGCAACGCGACGAAAGGACAAAAAGAATCGTGGGGGCCAATATTTAATTTTAAAATTTTTCAAATTTTTTTTTTACGTATTTTCTAATTATTTATTTTAATTCAATTCTAGAAATCACGGAAACTTCCAGGCTGGGCGCATAGCTCTGGTCTGTGCACTAGGTAGTACTTTTTTTCGGTCATCTTGCAGCCACAATTTGGTGCTTCTTCTCTTCGCTTCGGTGCAAATATTTAGAGTAGTTAATTTCTAAAAAATTTTAAGCCATCGATAATAGTTTGTATTGTAATATCTCCATTTTACATTCTTCACGTTTCTAGACGTTTGGTGCCCTCTACGAGCCAATCCCTTTTTGAAAACGTGATTTTCTGCTTTTGACCTTTTTGAAAGTGTTATTCACTAGTTTTGATTCTTTTTTAAAATATCGATTTTTAATTTTGACCTGTTTGCAAAAACTAATTTGCAGCAACAACACTTTTGTACAGCATTCGTTCCATTATTTCCCAGTTCCGAATAGGTTAAAACTTCCCGGGAAAATGGCTCGAGAATATTGAGAATACAATGGGAAATTCATGAAACAAAAACATGTTCTTTTCACAATGTATTGCGAATACAAAGAATGTCAAGGGCATATTTTTATTGTAGAAATATTCCCTTGAAAGCGAGTACCATGATGTGTTTGGGGAATTTAAGGGTTTTGGACATTTATTGGGAAGGGTTTCGTTTGTTTTCTTGGCAGGAATCTCGCCGGTCGGGTCACCCCAGGCTCATAAAGTTTCTATTCAAACACGGTCCCACTTCCTCTGACCTTCGAATCAACGGGGTATTCCGTCCTTTGGACTAGCCTGGAAGTGCGGAAGGAACTGTTTCATGAATCCCAAAAACAAGTGCGAATTTTTCAAAACTCAATTCAAAAACGTTACGATGGACTGGGACTCGAAATACTACTCCGCCAAGGACGCACCAATCGTCGGTTAGACGAAAAAAACGTTGTAATTACAAGAGAAACTGTTATGCCAACCAGATGTTGTAAAAAAAATAATTACCAAAATTTTACAAAAACATTTTAATCCGTCACAAAAAAATTAAATTATTATTGATTAACATTAATTTTTTAATGCAATAAATGCAATAAAAATTATTGCTGCGAGGGCTAAAACAAGAAACAAAAATTCAACGCTCAATATATTTTTTCATTAATACTAATTTAAATTTTGTAAAACTAGACCTCAGCTACTGTGCTTCATCTCTTGATCTTATGGTCCTTCTCCTTATGATGAGAATCAGAAATCAGAAATCCTGTATTCCTTTTGTGTCCTACTAAACTTTTGTCTAGTTTAAAATGTAATAAAATTATAATAATATTATTATACTAACACTAACTATACTTAAATACTTAAAACTAAAACCTAAAATTAATTATTTGAATGAGTGTTAAGGCAAAACTGAGAGATTGGGATTGGGACCGACTGACACTGACTGACCGACTGATGACTGATCGGAGATCGGACTTCTAATAGAATTAAAATGCATTCATTTGCTATGCCCACAACAGTTTTTGTATTCTTCATGGTAATAATCTCCGGATTTTTAATATTTGAAGCACTTGGTAAGTACTTACTTCCTGATACAGATAATTCAAAATTCCAATAATAATAATTATTAATATTATTGTAAGAAATTGACAACAGAATTGACCTTTCGATTTAATAATTAAGCCCAAAAATAAGCAAGAAAGGGAAAGCCAATATTATTTTTGATTTGACCTTTTATGCCCTTGGCTACTGCAGGAGTGGAATGCTTCAATTGCATTTACAAGGAGAAGGATCGCTACAGTCACCAATGCCTCTACCCTGCCAATCAAACGACGGTCAACTGTAGCCGAGACGGAGTGGTCAAGACGTCCACGGGCACCACCAAAGACCTCAATGACAAGTGCTCCGTGGTCAACGGGACCCACGATGAGTTCGGAACGGTCATCATTCGGACTTGCAGTCGAGGGGAAACCGTCTGTAAACTCCTGAAGGAAAGAAATCAATATTTTACGGTGGGTGGAAATCGAAAAGCCAAATTATTTTTCGTTAGTGCCACCCATTGCAATTGTGATGGGGATTATTGCAATGACCGGACACCCCCGAATGGGACCCTTCCCTTCAAGCCTTTAGTGGGGAAGAAAGCTTCCAAATTCAAATTAAACTTTAACAACTTGAAAGATATTTCCATCTCAAAAACAGTGGCTATTGACGTCCCCTTCCATCTTAAACTATTTATGCACGGCGCTATTTTACTTCGACTTTATTACATTATTCCTTTCCTTTTGTAAGTGGACCAACTCAACTA
>JAQFZC010008507.1:0-10117 GCA_034695205.1 Dicyrtoma fusca | reverse complement strand
AAGTATTTTCAGTGTTTAAGTGTACAGAAATTAGTGTAAACCTAACTTTTTAGCCACCGAATAGCTTGAATTAAATGCCACATACTTTTAACTCGCTTAAAAGTGTCAAAATTCTTGTTTTCAGCCTATTTATTCCAACTAAATTCAGAGTAGTAAAACGGTAAGTTTGAATAATAGCTATGTGGGTCTGTATTAATCCGCGGGTTTCTAATTGTACGCGGGGGTCCGAGGTCCGAGGGGCTGAATGGAATAGTGCGCGGGCGTTCTATTAGAGGATTTACGGTACTAAAAATGAAGAAAAAACGAACTTACAATCTGAAACTCGGCGATAGTTTTGGCCCAGTCACTTGCTCCGCAACACATTTTTAGAATGATAATGGATAAGTATGATCGAAATAACTAGGCTCACTAATTCACTAATTTTTAGAGTAACACAAAAATAAAAACAGAATCAAAAATTCTAACATCAGTTGTATGTAAGTAGGTAGCTGTAGCTATGTCCTATGTAACATGTAACAATCAACAATCATAACAATAAAAAGTGTGCCCTATAATTTCAAACTTAAAATTACCGTTTAATTCGGTGCCTCGTGGTTCCTTTATTCCGTTCTGTGAGTTGTAAGCTACGCTAGACGCTAGACGTCCGTCCAATCTCATCATCTCAATCTCACCATTCAATCCACTGCTGTCCAAAATTTTCGCTAGTCTAGTCAAGCCTAGTCACATCCAAAACCAAAGGCAGCTAGTCTTGTCTAGTCAAGTCACACTGTGTTCGAGGCCTGTCTAGTCTACTCTACACAATATCTACACTAGTCAAGTCTAGTCTAGTTAACTAGTCAGCTATCCCTTAATATGGAAAGAATCGTGGCTAGTCGAGTCTAGTCAAGTCACTAGTTTTGAAAGAGTCAGCTAGTCTAGTCTAGTCGAGTCAAAAAAGAAGGCGAAAAAAGCCGAAAAGTCTAGTCAAGTCTGACTAGACTAGGGCAGCACTGAATTTCAATCCGTTTCATGATCCTCACACGCACACGCAGGATTAGACTGATCCACGCCTTTATTACTACACTGAACATGATCATTTATTTTTATTTAAACTCTTGAGATGCTTATAATATAAAAACCAATCAAATTGAATTATTAGAAATTAACACTCAATCATTAATTAAAGCTTGCATTAGGTACTTTCAGCAGCTCGCCAAAACCAATAAGGCGTGAACATAACAAACCACAGCTGCACAGCAGCATTGTTTGACTTATAATTAATAAAGTATGTCTCTCTCTTTAATTAAACATGTTGGGAGAAATTGTTAGAATTATGACTAAATCTGCCAGAAGTATAGTTCGGAGGCAGGAGAAGTTCTTGGCTTATTTCTTTGTCCCCGTGTCCATTCGGTGTAGAAGCAGCCTGAACAACGACCCAAACAATCCAAATTCCAAAAACTGTCCACACCAGAGGGAGCAAAACTAAACATGTGATTGTAATGATGGCTCCAGAGCAGGTCAGAAACCCCAAGAGAAGCATATTTATGTACAGAACCACGAAGACACTTCCATATTTTGCCCAGTATATGATGTATGTCACACTGTTCTGAAATAAAATGAAAAAAAAACACTTTATAATTTAAATTGAGTAATTTATACTATTTGTACGCAGTATAATAATAATAATGAATTCGGGAATACTAATAATTTATTATCATTGATTATTGATTGATTATATTTACATACTTGCTTAGCGCCTTTCAATAACATCACACCAAAGACAGTGCTGACGACGGAGAGATTGAGTCCAATCGTGCAAATAATGATTTCCCAGTAATAATCTTCAACAACAAAAAAAACACAAGGAAATCATTAATGAGGCCACAGAAATGGGAAATTAACAGCAATGTACATAGAAGTTTGAAATTATCGTTTGTAAACAGTTGAACAAATACAAGAATGCTACTCTATTTTCCCGTAAAGCCACAGTGAATAGCATACAATATTAGAGAATCGAATATTTTCTATAGAATCTATCATCTAAAGAATTCTTTCAAAAGGAAAAGCAGCTATGTTACGTATGTACTTGTGTATATTACTCTGTCTAACCTATTCGGAACAGCGAAGTGTGCGAAGCCATCAACTATGGAAAGAATGCTTTGAAAAAGTGTTCGTTGTACAATAAACTTTTTCAAAAACGTCAAAACTAGTAATTAACAAAAATTTAAAACAAGGTGAAAACAAGAAATTAGCGCTTTCAGAATGGTCAAAACTAGTAATTAGCTCTTTTAAAAAAGGCCAAAACAAGAAATTAGCATTTTCAGAAAGGTCAAAACTAATGACTAACACTTTTAAAAGAGGTCAAAACAAGAAATTAGCGTTTTCAGAAGGTCAAAACTACTAACTACATATATAGCACTTTTAAATATGAAATTAGCCTTTTCAGAACGGTCAAAACTAATGACTAACACTTTCAAAAAAAGGTCGAAACAAGGAATTACCGTTTTCAGAAAGGTCAAAACGAGTAATTAGCACTTTTAAAGACGGTCAAAACATGAAATTAGCGTTTTCAGAGAGATGTTAAACTGGATATATTACCGTTTAGAAAAAGCTAATTAGTAATTTATAGTTTTTTAATCTTGAAAAATTGTAAAGAATTATTATTAGTAACTAAAATTATACCGGAACCACGTGAGCGGGAAGATAAGGCGTAACGGGCGTATCCGAGTAAGAAGAGGCAACCCGTGGAACCAACTGCGCCTACGAGGGTGTACAACTGCGTCATCAAAGGCAATGCAAATATTATTAATCAATTAATCATAACCACTAACAATTAACTAACAAGGTAATATAGAATTTATGATTCAGATTTCTTGTACCTACATACCTAGGTAGATAATGTGTGAGTATGTACATAGGTAATTATTATTAGTGGAAAAGTGGACCATCAAACTTACAATCTGAAGCCAGGCAATAGTTTTGAGCCAACCAGTTGCCCCAAAACTAACTATTTTACGTTCTGTCATATTTCACTGCTTCTCTGGGGGTGAAACGACTATTTTGGGGGAGTCGTGATCGAGAGACGATAGCGCCAATTATTTCCTAGCTGAAAACTGCAAATAATAAATAGAGCAGAAATAACACCGAGCTGGTTAATTTTTAAAGTTATTGAAATATTTATTAAATTGATTTTTTTTTAGAAATAGCATAGTCATAAACAGGTGAGGAATATTTTTGATAAAACGTCACACTCGCACTCCCATGCACTGGCATTAAAACTTCCAGTGTTCCAGTCGCATCATCCAAAAATAAATTAATAATAATAATTCCTCGCCTTTAGCATTCAAAATTTTAAATGGATATTATTACAAAAATGTATTTATTCGAAATGCAAGAATTTATTAAATTACCGTACCTTCCGTTGCTTTCAGTAACAGGGGGGGAGGGGGGGGGGAGGATATTACAGTTTTTAATTTCCACAAATGACTATTTTCAATAGATATTGTTATTCAGCTTACATTGCATTGGGGAAAAGATACCAGCCGTCAACCGATCGAAGGAATAAAATATGTTCGTCTCTTGTTTGTTCCTGATTTATTGGGGAACAACTCCACACTGACTGGCAGTGCAGTCAGTGACATTCTCGCAGCAATAATTATAGCAGCTGTATCAAGAAATTAAGATTCAGAATCATAGCCAACACTGTATAGTATCTATAGTCTATAATAAAAAGCGTCATAAATTATTATTGATTAAGCTTTTTGCAAAGGGACTCAAAGGGTCATTTTTCAAATGCGACTTCGATTCGAACTAGTTCTATGTACCTATACATTTAACATTCGAGTGTTTAATTATCATTGTAGATTGTATAGGTTATAGTGATGATGATGACTGTGCAGTCTGTGAATAGCTTTTAAATCAGTATAGATATCCGTGACAGCCTGACAGCAGTAAATATTATTATCACTGATCGAATTTCATATGATTAATTAAGAAAAGAATTCAAGAAACTCGCCAGTCTCACCAGTCACCAGTTGTGTACTAATAGTTACGCATCGCATTGATCAGTCAACAGTCAAAAGTTACATGTTCGGTGTAAATGTAATTATAAGCCGAACTGTTGTTGTATGAATAGAAGAATGATAATGATAGTTGTAATACTATCGATTTAATTTCAATAAATGACACGAATTAAAATTTGAGACGATCGATATACCGATGATCAAAGTATGCGTGTACTTTAACGAATATAATTTTCCATAATATGTCCTTATTATCCTTTAAATGACGTGCACAGTGCAACTACCTATTCGAAAAGGCGGTAGAAAATGTACACAATTAAATTGGACTTTTATTAGTCTTACCGTACAAGAAATATAATGCTTCAAACTACTTAAATAAAAATACTGTACTCATTAAAAATATTTATATAGGTAAGTATCTATGCTGTGCTAGATTTTTGCAGTAGTGACTATATTATAATTAGAATTAGAATGGAATTACTGATGTACCGTCCATCTTCAATTAGTCAATCAATGACTGTGTGGGTAGCTTACATTTTACATCAATCCTTGAGTTTATTTCACATTCAAACTGTACCATGCACACACGCGTTCAAATTTATTAGGTATTTCTATTTAATTTATTGTACATATATTATAATCAGACATTTTGGCATTAGCCATCGTAAAAACTATAGGAACACTAACATTACTAATTATTATTGGCTACTTAGGTACCTAACAAATGAACGCTGATTTAATTAATAAAGAATTGTCAATTATTAATTATTATGTATTGATATTTGAAATAAACGTCTTAGCATTATTTCTATACTAATATTTTTTAAAGCAAGCTACACTGTAGTTTGTAGGTCAGTGAAGTTGAGGGATTTATATTTTTTTAATGATGTAAGTTTCATTGATGCCAGTTGAACTAACAACTCATCATCATCGATAGATTTATTCGGATTTGTTTGGCTAATCATGGGCTGCTCTTCTGGCTGGTCTGGGTCTCCATATAATTCCAGCACAGCTCTCTCCGTGGTAGAAGGTGGGAAGGAAACGTAGCTTTCTTCAAAGGGGCAGTAAGCACATTCTTTGAATGGCTTCCTACTTCCATCCTCTTGCTCTCGTCCAATTTTCATTTTTAAATTACCACTGAATTCCTTGAGGCCATAGCCATCAGCCAAAGACCATCCGGCGTAAGGGTCCACAAGGGCATATAATATCCGTCCCTTGCTTTCCGTTGGTAGTGCCCGACTCGCCTTTGACACCGTTTTACCCATAAATTCCCGAATTGCCTTCCTTTTGAGTGTAACGGATGCCTTCAGAACTTGTTTCTGAATCCCGGTTTATATAAATACTACCCGGCTTTCCATTTTTGGGTTTTAAAAATCATCACTATAGTGAAGCATTTTGGGATTTTTAAAAAGCATAGCCTTTTTTAATAAGCGTAACAAAGCATTTCTGGCTTTTTTAAAAGATATAGTAAAGCATTTTTGCATTTTTTACGGGGCTCGACCTTGCTGTTGCGGTTGACCCGCACTTACTGGGTTTGGCTGCCGAGTCCGACCTTCAATCTCATCGATAAGCATCCCAACAACTATGATTTCGAAAATGGTCCAAAACAGAGGAAGTAAAACGAAATATATCGCCGGGAAAGACATCATAATTCCACCCAAGAGTACGTTTAGGTACACAACAAACCCAATGGATGCATACGCACACCAGCGCTTCAAGCAAGTCACGTTTTTCTGTGAAGAGTTAAATTTAATGTAAAACATAGTAAAACCAAAACAATCTGCACTACATAACCAGTAATAATTAATAATTATTTTAGATAAATAATTTTTTCAATGTTGAAGCTGAATTTGAAAGAATGAGAATGAGAATATCGTAATCGTAAATTAATATTGATAACATAGAACAACGGACGGATTTACCTGTTCAGCTCCTTCAAGTAAGACGAAACCACCGATAAAGGGCTGTGCTATTCAATCGACCCTAATCCACCAATATCCACCCAAATCCACCAATCCACCAAATCCACCCAATATAAACCACCAAAATGGCATATCTACCGAGCCTAGTCGAGCCTAGCACAAAAGCCAACGCAATTATATAGTCTAGTCTTCCCGCGTCACATTTTTTTCTACTACTACTACCTACTACATTACTCATTACGCATATTGACTGTACCATTGAATCCGTTACCGTTTAAACCTTTCATGATGCTTTACTGTTTACTCTGAATGCCCCAGCCCATTACGTTTCCCTAGAAAAACTCAATCCAAAAACCGGTGCATAAGTACAGTAGAAAAAACTGTCCCACTGATGACGAGGCCGAGGCTGATCCACACACACACTATTCTACAATGATCATTTATTTTTACTTAAACTCTTGAGAGGCTTGGAATAATATAAAAACAGATCAATTTGAATTAGTTGAAATTAACACTCAATCAATATAGCCTGCATTACTTTTAGTAGTTCGCAAACACCAACAAGGTGCCAAGTACAACAAATACAGCAGCAAAGTATAGCTATTTAAACGTGTTGAGAGAATTGGTTAGCATTAGGATTAAATTTAAATCTGTAGGAAGTATAGTTCGGAGGCAGGAGAAGTTCTTGGCTTATTTCCTTGTCCCCGTTTCCATTCGGTGTAGACGGAGCCTCAACAATGACCCTAACGATCCAAATTCCAAAAACTGTCCACACCAGTGGGAGCAAAACTAAACATGTGACTGTAATGATAATGGCTCCAGAGCCGGTTAAAACCCCCCAGAGAAGCGCAATTATGTACAGAACCACGTAGATCCTTCCACATTTTGCCCACTGTGTCATGTCATTCACGTTTTTCTGAATTTAAAGGAAGACAAATACGCTTTATAATTCAAGCTAAGTTATTTATGTATACAATTTATTTGTACGCATTATAATAATGAATTCGGAAATACTATAATAATTTATTATCATTGATTTTGATTATATTTACATACTTGCTTAGCTCCTATCAATAAGATCACACCAAAGGCAGTGCTGACGGTGGACAGATTGATTCCAATTGTCCAAATAAAGACCTCCCAAAAATACTCTTAAACAACCAAAAAACACAAAATCTTTATTATAATTATGTAAAGAATTCTTTTAAAAGAAAAGCAGCTATATGTACGCATGTACTTGTGTACATTACTCTGTCTAACCTATTCGGAACTGCGAAGCCATATCAACTATGGAAAGAATGCTTTGAAAAAGTATTCGTTGTACAATAAACTTTTTCAAAAACGTCAAAACTAGTAATTAACAAAAATTTTAAAAAAGGTCAAAACAAGGAATTAGCGTTTTTAGAAAAGTCAAAACTAGTAACTAACACTATTAAAAAAGGTCAAAACAAGAAATTAGCGTTTTCAGAAAGGTCAAAACTAGTAACTAACACTATTAAAAAAGGTCAAATCATGAAATTAGCGTTTTCAGAAAGGTCAAAACTAGTAACTAACACTTTTAAAAAAAATCAAAACCATGAAATTAAAGTATTCAGAAAGGTCAAAACTAGTAACTAGCACGTTTAAAAAAGGTCAAAACAAGAAATACACGTTTTCAGAAAGGTCAAAACTAGTAACTAACACTATTAAAAAAGGTCAAAACAAAAAATTAGCGTTTTCAGAAAGGTCAAAACTAGTAACTAACACTATTAAAAAAGGTCGAAACAAAAAATTAGCGTTTTCAGAAAGGTCAAAACTATAGTAACTTACATTTTTAAAGAAGGTTAAATCATGAAATTAACGTTTTCAGAAAGGTCAAAACTAGTAACTTACACTTTTTAAAAAGGTCAAAACATGAAATTAAAGTATTCAGAAAGGTCAAAACTAGTAACTAGCACGTTTAAAAAAGGACAAAACAAGAAATTAGCGTTTTCAGAGAGATGTAAAACTGGATCTATTACCGTTCAGAAAAGGCTAATTAGTAATTTATAGTTTTGTGAGCTTGAAAAAGTAATCTGTTCTACTGAATACTGAATCACTGAATAAATGGAAAGAATTAGTAATTAAATAAAACTATAGTATACCGGAACCAAGTGAGCGGCCAGAGGCGTAACGGGCGTATCCGAGTAAAAAGAGGCAACCCGTGGAACCTACTGATCCTACTAGGAGGGTGTACAACTGCGGCATAAAAGGCAATGCAAATATTATTAATCCCAATTCACTAACAAGTAATTTATAGAATTTATGATTCAGATTTCTCGTACGTACATAATAATATGTAGGTAGATAATGTGTGAGTATGTAGGTAACTATTATTAGTGGAAAAGTATGGACCATCAAACTTACAATCTGAAGCCAGGCAATAGTTTTGAGCCAGCCAATTGCCCGAAATCCAACTATTTTACGTTCTGTCATATGTATTTTACTCCTTTTCTGGGGGTGAAACTCGACTAATTTGGGGGCGTCGTGAGTGAGAGACGATAGAGCCAATTATTTTCTAGCTGCAAATTATTAAATAGAGCAAAAATGTATTTATTCGAAATGCAACAATTTATTAAATTACCGTACTTTCAATGCTTCCGTTGCTTTCAGTAACAGGGAGCGGGGAGGGGAGAGGGGGGGGGGCAAGATTACCGTCACACAGTTTTTTATTTCCACAAAATGACTAATTATATATTTTCAATAGATATTTTTATTCAGCTTACATTTTGGAGAAAAGATACCCACCGATGCGATAGAAGGAATAAAATAAGTTCGTCTCGATTGTTTGTTCCCGATTTATTGGGTGACTGCAACTGCACACTAACTGGAAGTGCAGTCAGTGCAGTGACGACATTCTCACAGCAATTATATTATAGTTATAGCAGCTGTATCGAGAAATTAAGATTCAGAATCAGAATCATAACCATAACACTATATATAGATATAGTTTCTATAGCACTATAATAAAAAGAGTCATAAATTATTATTGTTTATGCTTTTTGCAAAGGGAATACTCAAAGGGTCATTTTTCAAATGCGACTTCGATTCGAACTAGTTCTAGGTAGTTTCATTCAACATTCGAGTGTTTAATTATCATTCTAGGTGATGGTGATGATGAAGATGACTGTCAACTGTGTAGTCTGTGAATAGCTTTTAAATCAGTAGATATCCGTGACAGCCTGAAAGCAGTAACTATTATTATCAGTAATTATCACTGATCAAATTTCATATGAGAAAAGAATTCAAGAAACTCACCAGTGCAGTCTCACCAGTTATGTAGTTACATTGTTACATACACAAACAGTCAACAGTCTCAACAGTCAAAAGTTATATGTTCGGTGTAAATGTATCGCAAAAGAAATATAATGCTTCTAACTAGGTACTTAAATAAAAATGCTGTAGGGTGAAGGCTTGCAATTGTGGTCGGCTGGTAAATGTGGTCGCCCCTTTTTTTACCCAGTGTCAACAACGGTCAACCGAAATAGAAATTGAACACAACTGGTTTCGAAGCTTCGCGTACCGAACTTCACATTGAGTAATTATATGTCAGATTTCGATTGACATTTGACACAGGGTGAAAAAGGGGGCGATCACATTTACCAGCCGACCACAATTGCAAGCCTTCACCCTACTCATTAAAAATATTTATATAGGTATCTATGCTAGATTTTTGCAGTGACTATAGTTAGAATTAAAATGCAATTACTGGTGTACCGTCAATCTTCAATAAGTCAATCAATGATTGTGTGTGCGTGGCTTACGTCCATCCTAGAGTTTATTTTACGTTCAAACTGTACCACATGCGTTCAAAGTTATTATTTCTATTTAATTTATTGTACATATTAATCAGACATTTTGGCATACGCCATCGTAAAAACTATAGGAACACTCACATTACTAATTATTATTGGCTACTTAGGTACCTAACAAATGAACGCTGATTTAATTAATAAAGAACTAATTATTAATTATTATGTATTGATATTTGAAATAAACGTCTTCGCATTATTTCTATACTAATATTTTTTAAAGCACGCTACACTGTAGTTTGTAGGTCAGTGAAGTTTATGATTTATATTTTTTTAATGATGTAGGTATTATTATTATTATTATTATTTGCATTTGAGATAATCGTCCTTTGGACATAACTCCCTTGCATTTTTACTGTACGAA
>JAQFZC010008506.1:0-10117 GCA_034695205.1 Dicyrtoma fusca | reverse complement strand
ATCATTAAGTGAAGAGACATATATGGACATTTGATGTGGTCTAGTAGTGCAGATATTTTTGGGTTTCGGTGAAGTCATACGTAATTGAAAATTAATTTGGTTTTGTTTCTTTTCTTTCGTTTTGTTTGGTTTTGTCGATGAGCAAATAATTCTTCTCATACACGGTTCCTAGTTTTTCCAAAAACTATATTGTAGTTTTTTGATTGAGTTTGGCACATAGTTGCATTATTAGGTATGCTAGTTCGGATTCAAACAAAAACAGTTTGGTTGTGGTGCTAACAAATTAATTTTGGTAATTTTTTGGGTTTTGAAAAATAATTAGATATAGTTATCCGTATTCAGATTTTTCGAATAGATTTTCGATATATCGGTATAATATTCATTCGATTAAACAAGACCAATTGTATCGGTATCTGTACCTGAATTTTAAAACCTTTACATTTTAATCCGTATCGGTATTTATATTTTTGCGATGTCCAGCCCTGATTCCTCCACAATTTGTGAATCATCTCATCATTTGTTCTCGATCGAATCGATCATTGAATTTAGTTTGTAGTGTGGTGCGCTTATTATATGCGTACATTTACTTTGACTCATTTGGTTTGTTTGTTTGCTTTTCTGTGACGAGTTTTACTGTTTCATCTTACTGGCAACTCCTTGCTTTAATTATACTTTATAAATTGGTATTCTACGTTCCTATATGTAGTTGTAGTTATCGCACTCACAATCACTGAAAGCTCCGTTTATTACTGTGTCCTGTATAGCTATATTGAGACTGAAGGGGTACGTTCCGGGATCGTTGCCACGAGACTCGGCCGATATTCTGAATATAAAAGCTGAGTTCTTGATGTACAGGTTTATTTGTCTTATGTAAATAGTGATTACGCGCCCCTGGTATTAAATAACCTATAATACCTATTGTGTTATGCTGTTAGTTTGTGCAATTGCATCTCGAAAGAAATGTAGTTGTAATGTTTCTGCATCTCAATAAATAATAAAAGCAGAAAGTTAGAAATAGCTTGCTGTAAACGTGGTTTGGTATTCCTTCGAATTAGTTCGAATATGTGTGAATTTAAGTTTGAATAACTATAGAAGCATTATCAAGGATGAGTGGATCTGTTTTGATTGTAAAGTTGTTCCTATGCGGGACAATCTATTGTTAGGTGATGTAGCTTTTTTAAATGTTGATTTACCTCTCAATGATTGTGAGCCTGCTCTGTCGGCGTGCTCCCCTTTCGTTCGTCCCAACCTCATTCTAGTTAATCAAAAGAAATGAAAGGCATACATAATAGACGTCACTCTTGGAAAACCGAAAAGCAGCGTTCGAATGTTCAAGAAAGAAAAAACATGACAAATACACTGCTCTTGTTTTTAAATCCGAGTACTCTTTTAACAGCATTGTAGAATTTCACGCAATTATTGTTGGTTCTTCAGAATGAATAGAATGATTCAGATGCAAGGCTTATACTCGACAGGGTTAATCTATCCCTATCCCATTCATTTTATGAAGTATGTACGCAAAAGTAGCATTATCCCAGCACAGAGCGACCAGTCTTTAGTAGGTATTCATGTAAACATTTTGTACAATACGGAAGGAATAAGACTATCGAGATTTGATAATAGTCTTCTTCAAAACGAATAGTTTTGTAAGAAGGTTAAAATAATTATTACTATTTTTTTTTAAATGAAAGTCTAACAGGCTTTAAGGAATACGCCATTGCGTACACTGCAAAAAACCACCACATCATAATCGCATCATAAAAAAGTGAGTCCATTTTGATACATTAAAACCACATCATTTTGAAGTGTTAGAATGCATCATAATGATGGGAACCAGACGGGTTCCAGATGAAGTACCTTCACATGATAGGGAATTAACATGGACTAAATGTGGACCTCATCAAAAGGATGCGTTTTTAATATTTTAATTTTTAATGTTTACAAATGGAGTCACTTTGGGTGAAATGATGCCATCCAAAAAGTTTTTGGTAGAGTGTACATACCGCGCATACTTAAATCCGATATTCTAAAGCACAGGACATCAGAAGCCTAGACACAGCAGAGTAGTGATACAGTACCCAGTTGCAGGAGACAGGAGACAGTGGATACACGCTAAAACTTATTTTAATTCTAATTGTGATATTTCCCGTCATCCTTGTTTTTGAAACTTTCGTGGACCCAATTGGTTTTAAACGGCAATACATTTATGTAGATCAATGTAAGCCTTCTGTGTATAAAATACATACGGTATACTATGTATAAAATAAATTTTAAGGGATTCTGCGTATAAAATACAAAAAGTGTTTTGTGACCTATCTTTCCCTATTTTGTTTTTGGTTTACTACAGCGTGCTTTATATATGCGCAGCGTAGTTGTCTCAACACTTCCTTCATAATATAGTAAGCTAATTGTATGATTGTTAACTGTTACACTAACTAGTTTATATTTCTAAATTCTAATTCTAATTTGTTTAATCTATCATAAACAAAGCAAGAACAAAGCTGTTTCTAGGTATCCTTAGCTTCCACGTAGTGTGGTCCGTCAGCTTTCACGTAATGTGGTCCGTCAGCTTCCACGTAATGTGGTCCGTCAGCTTCCACGTAGTGTGGTCCGTCAGCTTCCACGTAGTGTGGTCCGTCAGCTTTCACGTAATGTGGTCCGTCAGCTTCCACGTAGTGTGGTCCGTCGTCCATCGCACCCACATCTTGATGAATGCACCGGAATATACCCTGGGACTTCGCCACCTTCATCTGTTCGGCTTGATTTAGCTCGTTTGTGTCCTGTGACAGAATAAATCAATTACACTATTACATTCCCATGCTGTAATTTCGATGTTTCGACACCGCAAAGATAATTTTATTCACTAAACACTGGTTTTCATAATTTAGGAAAACATAACTCACAGAAAAGGAGGGAAATTGTGAATTGGAGTGGGAATCTTGGCTCCCACGGTCGACTCCCACGTCACCCTTAACGTTCTGATCCGCCTTCAATCTTCAATCTGTCTTTTTCTAATCCGTGAATAGGTTTTCATTTGTGATCTAGTCTGTCAAACTCTTTGCGGCTTTGTCTCTTGCCTTGGCTAGGGAATCTATCCACACAGGCCCGATTTTTGGAACTGACTTGGCACACAAGTTCTGCACAAAATAAACAGTGAATATTACAGAATCAGAATAACATATTTGCTTCTATACGTTGCATATTAAAACAAGCCATCATATCCCCAGTCCAAATGCATAGTGGTCTAAATCCTAAGTCCATTTTTCATAACAAGAAAATCTCATAATCCTTTTGTCAGCTTTACTGATTTTTAAAATGACATTTAAGGATATAAAAAGGGGCACACTTTGCCTTATTGAAAAAAATGTACTTAAGACTGCTTTGAATTACCCCAACAATATGTAACGTGTTTTAAAACTCACCTTCGACCTTGCAAAGAACGCTGCCTCTGGTAGACGGTCGGTTGTAATTAAAATTTGTAAACATTTTTTTAACTTCAAACGCATTATTCTTGACAGCATACGTTTAACTTCTTTGAGCTTTCTATCCCGGCAGACGTGGCTAGCCGAACAAAACCTTTCTTGCATTGTGCTTTGTGGATAGTTTCTTGTGTCAAACCTAACTGGCATCTTACATTCAAATTAAGCTAACTGCTGTACCACTTATGCTTAATGTCAATCTTCAGTGATTTAGTGTACGCTGTGTTGAGTTCTCATGGACCAAAGGCAAGGTCACAAGCTTGCTTGGGGTCGGTAGAGACATCTAAAGATTGATTCTTGAAACCCTAGGAATGAAATTATTTAAACATCGAATTAAGATTTTGTGCCTAACAACTAATCGTAATCGTAAGCCATTTTTGAAAAGTAATTTAAAAAATATTCTGCGCAAACTTTTTGTACAAGGAATTTAGAAACTGTGTATATATGGCTTATGAATGCACTCATTCTTTCTTTTATTCGTCAGAAAGTAGCAGACAGTTTTGATTCAACAAAAACTCTTCAGCATTTAAAGCACTAATTTTGTTAGTACAAACATTTTGAATGAGAATACAGGAATCGTTAAACGAAAAATAGGAAATTGTAGATTGTCTTGGTATCTATTAGGGTTACGGGTCTCGAAAATATGACGCCATGAAATGGGTGAAACGAGTAGTTCCTAAAAGTTCTTAAAAATATAAGGTATGCATGGTTAGAAAAATTCAACATGTGCTAATAAAATTTTTAGAAAAATCCTTATTTTATACTTTATGCAACTATGTCGGAGACAAAAAATGGTTTTACATTTATAAAAATGAAAAACATGATTTTATATAAGAGCAAAACCTGTGATTTCACACATTTCAAAAGAGACAAAATATCATTTAAGATTTTTCAAAACAGACAAAAGGCAATACTAACGCTGGTAAATGATGTACAATACGCCATAAACATATTTTCATTTTCAGAACAACATTTCTACGACGTCTTTTATGCAAGGAACACTAAACCATTGACCTGGACAAGGGCTTTACATCAAAATATTACCTACCTAAAAATTCAGATGCTGAGCGGCTGACTGGCAAACAGAATTGGTCCTTGAAGAATGTAATCAGTCTGATCGAACGCCGTAGTCCAAATACAGAAGACCCATTGGTTCAACACAGTTGGACATATCTTATTGTGAGGACATTGTTTTCAAGTCTGTGAAGGAGTAACCGACAGCATTAGCTAGACTATCAACGTAATTGCAGCAGGGCAAAAGATCTAAAAATATATAAGAACAGGAGAGACAATAATAATTAAGTATATTTTAAAATATATTAAGGTGAATCCTATATTTTCAATCAAAAACAAATGAATTAAACTAATTTATTACTAAAAACTAAATTCAACCAACATTTAAGTCTTCCATGCTTCTAGAAGCTTGATCTACACACACCGACCGTCCACTGAACCGCCTGTGCCAACTTCCTGACAAAAGCCTTGTGAAATGCAACGAATGCAAGCTCACCTTTACACAAACTTGTCTCCTGGTCATCCCGGACGAATGTTATTGTGAGGTGAGGGTAGTAGCAGTGGGCCTTATTGTCTCTAGCATTTGCAGTTAGCTGGGCTTGAATTCTTGCAGGAGGCTTTAGCATCTGACGAGGAAGCCGTAGGATCCGTTTGGGAGTCAAGTGACCGAGCTTCAATACTTGCTGTACTTGGTCCGCAGGCTGACCTTGGTTTAGATCTTGTACTTGAATTTGATCACCAGCAGCAGCAATTAGTAGTGACGTTAGTGAATAAGGCGTCATCATGTCCAGAAACGAACCTTAGCAGTGGATGTCGTACATTAGCCGTGCTTGTAAAAGCGATTGTAACAGGTAACGCTAGTTATCCATCTAGCCATTCCAACTTCCATGCAGGGACAGATGTCAAAAGGGTCACGAGGTCAAGATGAGCTATTTTTTTTAAAGTATGGAATATTGTTTTTTATCTGTCGTAGGGTTAAAGTTGAAACAGCTACGCGAATTTCACCTGTATAATTCAACCAAAATAAGATAAAATAGTATATTATAAAATACTGCGAAACAAACAAATAGGTAAACAAGAATAAAACAGTACCTCACAATGCAATGTTCTAATTTCGGCTTCCTCGAGGTTGTTCAGAACAAGCCCAGTATTTGACCCTCAACTTTAACCCACCCTGTATGTCAACAACTCCACGTGTGTGACCTTCTCCAGAACACAGTCTCGTCCCCGTAAGGAAGTTCAACTCCGGTAGAAACACGCTCACCTTGTACAGCACTCTCCTAAACTCATGGACGACAACGACAGTAATAATTATAATTACTTCACCGGCCAACTCCTCACATCAGCAGAGGTAAATCCAAGTTCACGCCAGGCCAGCTGTAACTTATTCTTAGATTCTTTGCATCCAACGAACTTTGTCCCATCAATATACAGCCCAGTCAAAGGTCAGGTACTAATTAAATGAAGCCCGGTGGTGAGTGGCAGCTCCGTCACAATCTTAATAATCGCTTGCATAATCTTCTGCATGTCCAGGAAATTAAACTTGGACTGCCGGCTTCTTCGAGCCCAAATTGACTTTAAAAATCATAGGGGCGCTTACAGAAATATTACATCCAGAAACTGACTTCTGATGAGAGCAGAAATCACTTCGGGTCAAAGTGGTAATGACAACGGGCAAGGTCATGACCTAGTTGGCAAATACATAAGCGAATAATTAAAAACAATTGATGTCATATATTTTTTGTTGGACTGCCGCTATTTACAACATTAAATATGTCTGCTCTTATTTAATTGACAACTACCACTACATATAAGTAAACCGGTGAAACTAACCTTGGTAACTTTGATGATGGTTGGAATTCTCTGTTGAAAGGGAAAAAGGAATATGAAGGCGTAGTCCGGTCGAAGGTTCTCTTCGATAATGGGAATTAAGGATCTGATTCGTTGCACAAAATATGAAACCGGGATAACTTGCCCTTTGATTTTGCGACAGCAAAACTAGTCGGGTCAGATTGGAGAAAAGCTGGGGCTGGGATTTTGAGATTCCATTTGGCTGTGTGTGTAGGTTGGGCGTCTACTGATGACTGACCTCAGAGTCTTGTTTCATGTTAGTCTGGGTGTCTGTTGCATTCGAAACAGTAGAGTCCAAGCTATGTAATTAATTATATGTTCTGTGAAACTGTCGTATATATACAGTGGAATCCATCCCAGTTTTGCTCGCCAGGCATGATATTCGCCAAAGTTGTGGTCTCCGTTGTTACTTTTGTCCGTAGCCCCAGCAGCATTCACTGAACAAAAAATTAGTGACCCAAAAATTAAAAACAAAATAACTAAAGCTCAAATCACTGAATAAAACACAACACACGCAATATAAGTACACATAGGTATGTAGCCAAGAAAAGTACAAACAAGCTCGCAATATGACAAAATGAAAAAAAAATAATAGTGAGCCAAACATAAACGACATTCTATATAAAAGAAATAAAGAACGAAGCATATAATCAACAATAAAATGATCAAATTAGTGGCTGACCTGACTGACCTTTATGACCACGTGCCGGAAGACCGGAGACCGACTGTTCAAATCCACTTTCTGTTGACTCAGATTGTCTGCAGAAGACGCCTGAAAAGATGCTTGGTGGCCGATTAGTTGTATTGATGGGAAAGGTTGCTGCTAAAATAATTACTAGCTGAACCATTCACATGGCATGGCCTGCAATGCCCATTGACTGGAACTGGAATTTATTGTGTAATGGCTGAAGCTAAAGACCCAAGTGGCACAGCAGTGCCACTTTAAATCAACTAAAAGCAAATAAAATGAACGGCATGGCACTGGATCGAAAATCGAAACGACTGATAGAAGAATGCGGATTGTCAGTTCCTTTACCTTCCCTTGCATGTCAATTCTTGGCCATATAAACTGTAAAAGTAAAACGAAAAGTTAATAAAATCACGCGAGGTGGGAAGAAATGCACATCATGCTATCTTGAACTAAAACTGTAGCAGATTTAACTCCTTTTGCAGTTCTATAAATTCATGTAGGTATCTCCAAGCAAGCAAGATAAATAAGGTCTATGACGGAGAATGTATAGAGCATCACTGATATGCTAGCAATTTGATAATGAAAGGAAACCGATAAAGTGATACAGGAATTAAGCGAAGCAATTCTTCAAACCATGCATTCGAAATCTTGAAATCTCGACTTTTAGCTGAGCTGCCGAGCAATCGAACCTTAATCTAATCATGTCATTCATATTCAAATAATTTTAATCGAAAACGCAGCGTCGACCGACAAACTTACCAATTAACCGTTAATCTTCAATTAGTTTCCACGGAATCGATCCTTACCCATACCGACTAGGTAATTTATATAGGTAATATAATGTATATCTACTTTTTGTTGCATTATACGACATAATGCGGTTGGCTATTAGGGGCTTCGTATGATTTATTGCGAAGTCCAGTTAGTTCACGTGGGACTGAGGCTATTTTGCAGTTACACTCACGATATATCTACATAGGATATGAATGGAATTCATCTCGTGCTTTTATCAACAAATCCCCGTGTGTCCCTTTAATTAACCCTTTGAGAATGTCCTTCATTCTGTAATGTGATGTGATATATCGATATGTGTAATTCACTCATAAGGTTTAAGTTACGCAGGAAGATATGATGCGACGTAATTATGTAATTAAGTACTGGATCAAATCATAAAATATTGTTAAATGTTTTACAAACATTGAAACTTGTAATTTAAATAATTTGAAGTTTATGCTCTACAGATAATTTATATGATCAGAAGCACGCTAACCGACAGTTTTAAAATAGCCGTCGATTATTGAAGAAGGAGAGGATATTGGGTTTTAAATTGCGTAAGTTAAACCCTCGTCGATTAACTTATTTCTGCTTCTATTGATGGGAGAGTGCCAAGTACCGATTCGATGAAAGCTAGACATGTGCTCAAGTCAGTGGTTCGCAGTCGACTCGGGTCCAGTCCAAGGGAAGTTAATTTGGCCTGGATTTTCTGCCTCAGCTCTGGACTCAAGAGCTTTTCCTGCGTCAGAATCTGGAAGTGTGTGCAAAGTGTGTTTTATCATTTTTTATTTTTTGTACTAACGGCATACAATACTGATAAAACACTGCAGATACATTCTAGTTAAGAATTAAGAATAAGAATTATTCCAACTTACGTTTATTGTTGCAGAAGCTGATTTGCTTGCACGAACACGTTGCAACAATTCAATACATCACGACGATCCATGGGTAAGAAAATGCAAATGCGTGCCCCAAAAATATTCAAAGTTGGTAATTTTTTGGATTTAAAACTTTGTAAACAATTACTATTACTGTTACTATTTAATTCAGCATTAGCTAAATAATACTTCTTTATTTACATACAACTTACGTAGAAGAGGGCTCTGTGACAATTAAATGCAAAGAAACTCCCTCATTCATCCTGTAGCTGGTGATCCCGGGGCCCCGGGGTTATTCCATTGAGCTAGACCTCTATGAAACAATAACAGCACTAATCAGTACGACGTCTTTTTATTCCCGTAATTTGCACATTCTCGAAAAAACCCAAACTTAAAGTTTCAAAAAAGTGTAAATCTGACATTTTAACATTTTGAAAGGCTATTTACGCATTAAAATTAAATATCATACAGAAGTAAATGCAAGCTGCAAGCTATTTACTTACATAACACTTAATACGTGGGTACCTTATGCTTATCTTATCCTTAGAATGTATTTATATAAATTGTTCTTTGTAATTATATGCTAAGCCAGCTGTGATAATAAGGGCTATAAGGGTACTAGGAAAACTGGATTATGACGCACTACTGTCCACACCGGTGACCTTTTAGTTTCATTCTATTACCTATTGTAGGTAAGTACAGTAAACTGCATAAAGTATGGAAATGAAACTCTAAATAGAACCAAAACTTAAAACACTAAATAGGTTTTTATGCGCAGGGAACTGTCGTATGACTTTTATTTAATTTTCCAAACGGTTCATATTATCATGTTTTGTACGGTTGAGGGAGTCGTAAATAATATGATGATACGTGAATATGATGATTTTTTGATTCCCGTTTTTCAAGTTCCGTTCAATTCAAGTTTTTGTAAAAATTGTAAATGGAACTTAAAAAATATTTATTACAAAGAGTTTAGAATCAGAAAAGAAATAGAACAGAAATCAATGAAAGTTGCAACTCGTAACCCTTATTTTACTTTATCTGTTAATTATAGTATACTATACCTACTCACATAGGCTGCTCCAAATAACGTGGTATATTCACATATTTAAAGATTGAATAGCAGCACAACCTGGTGCAGTATAAGGTATTCATAAGTAATATCTAAATAAAACTGTAATATTGTCAATTTTTGATACCGAAACATTTACTAGGCTGCCTGGCTGCATGTAATAAGAGTAATAACCGATAACCAGTCGCTTTACGCAGAATATTGGACAGGTAAAACCGTGGGACATAGTTAATATACATTTCCAATGCAAACTTCAACTATGTGTGATGTCAAGCTGCAAATGTAATGACTTGTCCGGTGTGGATTCTCAAATGATTGAGCAACGACATTTCTTTAGCAAATATTCGACTGCAGAAAT
>JAQFZC010008505.1:0-10118 GCA_034695205.1 Dicyrtoma fusca | reverse complement strand
TTAGTAGCTTATAAAACGATTTAATATCGTTAATCATATCTATGATTGCTTGGACTACTAAGTGCTATTAATGTAATAATGTCTGATTAGTGAGTCACCATCATACATAGACAAAGTCTGAACTTCTTACACAACAGTAAGTGTCATCCACTCCTCTCTACTCTGGATTCCGGATTTACTATGTCAAGCAGTTTCCTGGTAATAAAGTGGTATACCAAGTCAAGGATTTAAACAAATAAATCGTGCAGTTGCAGTTTTTGCAGACTGTAGTGTTTCATTAGTTCTCTACAGAGTGATAGGATTTAATTAAAGTTACAGGTTTGCATGTAAAAATGTAATTATGTACTTAATTTTACAGTTGGTAGGTCACAACAGGGACCACCATCGGGTCATGTTTTGAATGAATTAGAGCCAGTAATTTATTTCATGAATTTATTTATAACGTGCATTTATGACGTGATGATGATTAAGGAATTTTTATAAATATTCCGTGAGAACTGTGTGATCTATGCCACTCTAAAAACATCTAAACGGCATACTATAGCTAATCGAAAAAGATTGCAGATGATTATTATTATTATATTATTATTATTCATTACAGATGAAGATTTGGAACGAATGAATGAACCTCAAATGTGTGTAAGTACGTGGTTGGTCAAGCCATCTAGATGAAGTACAGGCCTCAAACGTGCGAAGGACAGATATGTTAATCTTTCCCGCCCTATACGTTCCCTTTATTCAAAGGCCTAAACTTTCTATTCCCCAACAAGAATCCAACAAGAATTGTTACAACAGAAACTTTTAATGCAGTTTAATGGGATTTAGATAGAGCAATCAACAATGTGTTTTATTTTGTAAGTCGATATTATCTTTTGGTTTACATTTAAAATTACTGGGTTAAATACAATTATACAGCAAAGTTATTCAAACGAATTAGTAGAAAACATCAGTGCACGTTTAAAGACACATTCTATGCTTTTAGCCAGTTAAACTTAGATGAAGATGTCATTGTTTTGTTTTGCAGTACTGATATGGTCAAAGTCTACTTAAATGAGTACTACAACGATACGATCTCAATTGCTAATACGGACAAATCCGAAATCTGGGAACTCACCGTCCGTAAGTAATCGTACAATAAAATACTGTAAAGCTTCGAAAAGGACTTCTGATTTATAATTTAATATTTGCCGTCAGACTCCAGCTGTATATGGGATACGCGATGCATTACTGACCAGGGCTGTAATGTAGACCCGTACTGAATGGAAGATTTGGACACCATCTACCACCCAGACTGTATTCAAGACCCGGGCTGTGTTAGGGGCGCGTGCTGGATGAAGCAACTAGGCTGCATTGGGGACTAGGGCTGTAGTAGGGACCCGGGATATGTGGGACCAAAGCTAAATTATGGACCCGGAATGTATTATTGCATTTTATCGATAACTAATGATTTGTCTTTTCGTTTGAGTTTTGTAATTGAACACGCTACTGAACTAATACTGAAGAACGAATGACCCAATGATTGCACACTTTAATAGAGGCTTGCCAACTTTCTGGCCCTTCCGATCTGTAATATAAAGTAGCGTAAAGAGATTCGCTAAATTAAGCTAGTTTTAAAGTTGATTGAAACTTTCCTTATAAACTTATAATGTACCATATCGTTGTTTAAGGAGCAAAATGATGCACATCCACTTTTGGCTAAAAGAAAAATGATGCATTTTCAGCAACTCTTAAAAGCAAAATGATGTATCACCTGCATGTATCTCCAACAGTTTCTGGATTTGCATCACTTTGTTCCGTAACAGACTTTACATAGGTAATCTGGGAAATCAGATCAAGTCGAAATCAAAATACAAAAAGAAAATATAGTACTTTATGAATGTGGGAAGGTAGGCAGACGTTGTACACGGCTTTTTAGGTGTAGCTACGAATGATTAAGGCATCGTCGGTGAGAATACTACTACTTACTGATGTTTGTCATTGACCTGTGACCGCTGATATTACAACTCTTATCTTATAAAGTGCAAATCACTTGTTTGTGCATTTTAAGAAAGTGCAAAACTTAGTATTCAACATTTTTTAAAAAGGCAATACTTGATTTTATGCATTTTTAAAAAGCTGTTTGTGGCTTCCAGCACCGAAAATTTGTCGCTTCGTGTGTTGTTTTATTCCGTTACTACGATTTATTATTACTAGAATAATAATATAATTATTATAGGTAATTACCTATTACTATACTTATAATTGGATTTGAGGCTTAAATATCCACACTGTAATTATAACTTATAAGATTAAAACATTTTGGTTTATGCATACGGTTTTTAATTTAATTACAGGCACCAATCTTTCTAGTCGTAATTTACAGACACATGATCCATATGATAGTTGACCTTTTTCGACATAATTAAGACACCATGGATAGTGAAAATTTTTACATTTTTAATTACGCGGCACATCAATGAACTTA
Organism: Dicyrtoma fusca; assembly: GCA_034695205.1. Taxonomy (NCBI): domain Eukaryota; kingdom Metazoa; phylum Arthropoda; class Collembola; order Symphypleona; family Dicyrtomidae; genus Dicyrtoma; species Dicyrtoma fusca. The sequence goes on along the minus strand of JAQFZC010008505.1, from coordinate 7,654 downwards.
ATTTAGAAAATACAATAATAAACACTATCAATTTTCTACAAATATATTGAGCACAAAGGGGATAAATAGACAAAGTACTTATTAGAAGCTTTATAAAAATTATACCATGTACATACCAGACACACAGATTCCAGTCAATTTTAGTTATACGACAAAACTTTTGATTACAATATAAATCATATATTACAAGTTAAACTACAATATATACATTGCTACTACTAGTAAATATATAGAAACAGGATAGTCTCTATCGCTATCGATAGGGTTAATACTCTTTAAAAATTATTTATGATTGTTTGTTGATGATTGTAAATGACGTACCTGAAATCACTTGACGGAGATGACAGTTTCTTAAGCGAAAGCGAATCTAGACTTTGCATGTCCTGTCCAAATATATCCTAAATATACAGATAAAAGTCAAATACTTGAATATGCAGCTACACAATATTAAAACAACTATGAATAAATGACAAAAATATTTAAAAATTTTGTGAAATCAATAGCTCAAGTTAAGTTTTAAGTTGCTCCTATTCCTACAAAGCCAACTGAACTTCCAGTCAAACCCCCAAAAACAGTGCCTGAGACATCCCCTATGGAACTCCCTGTGATTCCACCAAACATACTTCCCGCCACAGTTCCAATCATACTGTCGGTCAGCCCCCCAATTATACTTCCTGTGATATCCCTTAACACACTCCCAGTAATCCCCCCCACTGTAGCACCATACACAGTCCCAAGTGAGCTCCGTCCACTCACACCCCCCACAGTGCTCAAACTAATACTGCCAACACTACTCCCTCCATTCACACCCCCAAGCATGCTCCCACTCACTCCCCCCAAACTACTTGCCCCCGTCACTCCACCCACCATGCTCTTCGAAACACCCCCCAGCGTACTACCCACAGTTATACCTCCCAGCGTACTGCCAATCACAGCTCGGACCGAACTACCCCCGGTCACGCCCCCTAGCGTAGTTCCGCTTAAACTGTAAATTCTACTCTCCCCCGTAGCCCCGCCCACTAAACTGGAAGAAACTACACCAAGGCTACTCTTCCCACTGACGCCCCCCAACATGCTTCCATTCACGTCCTGAACCACCCCTCCTGATACGCCCCCTATTGTGCTAAGGCTCACATCTCCTATCTCACTCTGAGCGACTCCCCCAAGCGTTGTTTCAGACACATTTCCCAGCACACTCCCACCCGAAACACCCCCCAGCATACTGAGGGACACATGGCCTACAGAACTACCCCCGGTAACGCCCCCAAGGACCCCGTTATTTACATTCCACAAGAAGCTTCCCCCTAACACCCCCTAATGTGCTCCCTATCACGTGATGAACCCTACTGCCCTCAACAACGCCCCCTATCAAACTCTCCCGTACATTTCTGATTGTACTATTTCCTAGAACACCCCCCAGAGTGCTGTCATCAGTAATATTGCCTACCGTGCTATTTGAAATACCCCCTAGGGTTCCGTTGTTGATATTTTCGAGAACACTTCGGTCCGACACGCCTCCAAAGAGAGTGTTGACAATGTTTCCAATGGTGCTCTCTCTCGTAACACCCCCTAGCGTACTATTTGTAACGTCTTTCACTCTACTCTCTCCTGCAACGCCCCCTATGATGCTGTTAGTTGCACTGTCAAGCTTACTACGGTCACTGAGGCCACCTAGAGTGCTCCCACTTATAGAGCCAAGCACGCTACCGCGTGTTACACCCCCAAGAATTGTGTAGGAAACACCTCTAGCACTGCTGCCGCCACTTACGCCCCCTAGAATACTGTTCGACACATCTCCGACCGTGCTCTCCGCCGTCACACCACCCAGAGTGCTTCCTGTGACCTCTCCCACTTTGCTTAAGCGACTCACTCCTCCCAGGACACTGCTAGACACGCCTCCCAGAGTACTTTGACCCGTAACTCCGCCCAGAACCGTGTTGTGTAGATTTCCAAGTGTTGAAGCTCCCGATGCCCCTCCTATGACGGTGTTTGAAATACTTCCCAAGGAACTTCCTACTGTGACACCCCCTATTACCGTGTCAGAAACCCCCTGCATGCTGCTGCCCCCGGACACGCCCCCAATAAATGTGTTAGACACGTTTCCCACAGTGCTCTCTCCAGTGACACCTCCAATTGTGCTTCCGGTAGTAAGGCCCGTCACAGTGCTGCCACCTGCAACGCCGCCCAGGATGCTCTTCGATACGGAGTGGATGCTACTGCCCTCTGCCACCCCGCCTAGGATACTGTGTGACACCGGCCCGACGGCACTTGCAAAGTTGATGCCGCCGAGCGTACTTCCGGTGACTGGACCGAGGGAGGAGCCACCTGTGAGGCCGCCTAAGGTACTGTTTGAGATGGATCGAAGGGTGCTTCCTATAGTGACCCCGCCGGTCATAGAACCCGTGAGACCACCTATTGTGCTGGACCCGCTGATCCCGCCAAACATGCTGCCAGACACATCGCCGAGGGTGGAGCCCCCACTCACACCGCCCAACATACTTCCGGAGATGGTCCCCAGTGAACTCCCGCCACTTATCCCGCCGAACATACTCCCTGTCACACCGCCCATGTTGATCCCAAAGTTGTAGTGTGCTTGTGGGACTGGCGTTGCTTGAGAAGGCTGCGGTTGAAAGAAATTTTAATTGCTTTTGAATTTCAAAGCATGATTCTATTGATTTTTAATAAGATTTAAACTTTTAAACGCTTTTTTGGACTTTAATGAAGGAACTGTGAAAAGTGAAATTCATGTATAATAATAATTAGTGACTGAGGTGTTTCAAAATCAACTGACTTAGCTTACCTCAAACAGAATCCAACAGGCCAGAAGATGGAATAGAACACTTGTAATATAGCTCTTCATTCTGCTGAATTTGATAGGCATGGGGTTTAAAATACTAGTTTGGATGTAGCACGCAAATAAGTGTGTATGGTAGTTTGAAACCGTGTAAATCATTTACTATGTTTAGGTGCTGTCTGATAGTGTGTACAAAAGTTCAAAAATTGAAGAAACAAAACTAGTTTTACTCAAATAAATAAATATCACTTATTCTTTAAAGGATGCATAGTTGAAATGAGCTCCGGCTGCTTCTGCTGAGAAATAAATTGTAAAAAAGGTCGCTTTGATAGGCGAATACACTCTGGTCTTTATCATGTCATTTATTGTAATCGTTAGCTAAATATATAATGTGAATGACTTCATCACTAATTCATTTACTAATCATTAGTATGTTTCTTGATTAAAAAGAAAAATTCTTTAGAATGTAATTCCTTGGCCTTGACAGTGACCCGTGCCATCTCGACACTCTTTTCTGTCCAAGCAATTTTGAGTTGACGGGTTTAGGCAGCGTAATCTCTTGCATATTTATTATTAGTTACGCAGCATTTTGTTAATGGTAGATATATGCCTTAATATTTACACCTAATATTTTTAATCCTGTTTTACAATATAAGTGTGCAACCTAACGTTGGATGAGTATACAATACACGACCTCTAATTTATTATTTAGTACAATAAAATTACTAATCTCTTGTGAGGAAATCACAGATCAATGAATTAAAGTAATTATATATAAGGTAGCCTACATATGTAGGCTACCTTATGTATAAAGGTATCCTTATAGTACATATACAGCCATAGACACTACTCATAATCCACGTCGTCAATAAATTCTCTAGACGCAGTATACGTCGAATTTTCAGTTAATTGTCCGTATTCGTTGGAATCCTCAGGCGTACTGATATTTGAAAGTATTGCATTACTTTCAGTTAAAATAATTGTACTGTCATTGCCACTGTTCTCCGCACTTAAAAGGTCAGGTTCTTGAGTGGCTGTTATATTCAAACCGTCTTTAAGAATCTCATTGGTCGATACATTTCCGAAGTTAGTTTTTTCAGTTTTTCTACTATCGTCACTGCCAGTTTTTCCACTAATTTCAGTAGCAGTTAAATTTCCACTAATTTCATTGGCAGTTAAATTTCCTCTAATTTCACTGCCAGTTAAATTTCCTCTAATTTCACTGCCAGTTAAATTTCCACTTAAGTGACTGCCCGTTAAATTACCATTGATACTATAATTATTCTGTCTGTCCGTTTCAGTTTCGTTTTTAAACCGACTTGCGATAAGTTCCGAATAATTATCAGTATTATTTGAATTTACTAAAACTTTAATAAAAACTCCCAGGGAAGTTTCATTTCGGTCGCCACCTTCTTCAGTGTAATTGTTGCTTCTAGAAACATTGGGCTTGAAGTCCCCCAGCTCAAGGGTAGTTGGAAGTTCAGGAGCAGAATCACCAATTAAGTCTAAACTGTCTAGTCCATTTTCCCTACCTTGATGACCGTAATTTCTGTAGTTACTTAGCTTGTCTTCCGTTAAACCCTTGAATGAGTTCCCGGTCACATTTCCAATAGTACTGCCAAAGATCCCTCCAACAGTACTTCCGGTAATGTCTCCAAATATGCTATTTTTAATACCACCAAGGGTGCTGCTATTCACACTTCCGATCGAACTCCCATGCACACCCCCAAGGGCGCTGGAAATAGTGTGTCCTAGGATACTGCTCCAAGTTACGCCCCCTACCGTACTTCCACTAATGTTCCCGACGCTACTGCCCCCTATGATGCCCCCCAATGTGCTATTGCTAAGGCTGGCAACTATACTCCCCCTAGCACCCCCCACCATGCTGCCCCCACTGATACTGTCCACCTTACTGCCGCCACTCACGCCCCCTACCGTACTTTCCCCTCCAATCGCCCCCACAATCCCTGCAGTTAAACCTCCAAGTATAGACAAGCTAACATTTCCGACGCTGCTCCCTCTACTAACACCCCCTGCGGTACTTTTGTCTATAAGGCCCCCTAAGAGACCCCCGGTAACGCCCCCTACCATACTCCCCGTCACATCCCCTACCGTACTTCCCCCCGTAACACCACCCAAAGTACTACCACCTGCCACCACCCCAACGCCCCCTATAGTAACACCCCCAATTAAGCTTCCAGTCGCACTCGTGAGGTTACTGCCCCCTGCAACGCCCCCTAGTGAGCTGTTATACACGGGTCCAACGACGCTTCCAGTGACGCCCCCAATCATGCTCAGTTGGGTATGGCCTACGCTAGACTCCCCGGTAATACCGCCCACTGAACTATCCACAGCCACGCCCGCCACTGCACTCCCGGTCACGCCCCCAATGGCAGCTCCCGTGACGGAATTAACTTTAGAGGCCCGTTTAACCCCGCCGGTGGTGCTCTTAGCCACCGCACCCACTGCGCTACCAACTATCCCACCTTTGGGCCCAGCGATGTCGACCCCCGCCGTTTCTCCGGAAATGCCACCCAACTTTGCACTCGTGGCGGATGGGAGCTCCGTAAAGAGGATGCCAGTGCCTGATCCACACACAATATCTGACGCCTTTTGTAAATAAATAAATAAAAAGTTAAAGCAAAAATATTTGTATTGTTCGACAATCTCTTGGGAAATAAATTAATATTAAACTATGTAACTACACTTCGCTTACCACCAGTATCGACGCCAGAAGAAAGAGGCGGACGTTAAGTTTCATAGCGGTTTCTTTATAATATTTTAGTATCTGGGACTAGTAGTAATAATGATATTTCCTGAATTGTATTTATTCTCTTGAGACGTACTATTCCCTTTCAGTTAATTGAGTGAATTGACGGAAGACAGAATAAGAAATTACAAATCAGCCCAAGTTCATAGTTTAATCCAGTGTGATATGCGTGTGTACGTACTTACGAATTCTAAGAACAGAAAGCTATGATCGATTTAATGACTCACAACTAAAACCATTTAAGTTTGCAGTTTCTTTAATGAATCGGTCAAAGGTGCCATTAATACACTTCTTTATTTTTTAATACTTTACATTACTTTGCTTAATTTGTATGAATACCAAAAAGGAAAAGAACATAAGTTTTAAATCCCTGCATACACATTTCCCACCACACTCCCCACGACGCTTCTCCCATGGACCCCACCCAAAGTGCTTCCAGTAATATCCCCAAGCGTACTACTCTTCACCCCTCCAACCATACTCCCAGTCACACCCCCCACTTTACTACCCCCCCAAATCCCCCCAAGGAAACTCCCACTCACACTCCCCACCCTACTATTCCCAATGACACCCCCCACTGTACTTTTATCCAAACTTCCGAGGGTACTTCCACCCCCCACACCCCCCAAAGTCGACCCCCCAGCAATACTCTCAATCTCACTCCCACCTGCCACACCCCCAAGCGTACTTTCCCCAGCCATACTCTCAACATGGCTCCCTCCAATGATGCCCCCCAAGATGCTGGAAACTAAAGCGCCGAGCTTACTGCCCCCCCTCACCCCTCCGAGGGTGCTTTGACCCGAAATCCCCTTCACTCGACTTCCTTGAATTACACCTCCCAAGACACTCCCGGTTACAGGGCCGGCCCGGCTCCCTCCGGTGATCCCGCCCAGCGTACTCGCCCCAGCGACGTCGCCAACAGTACTTTCTCCCGCGAGCCCGCCAAAGAGACCACGTGTGATGGCGCCGACTTGACTCTCTCCCGTTATGCCGCCAATGTTGGAGCCTCCAGCGATGTTCCCCGTCGTTCCCGCGTAAACCCCGCCAACTATACTTCCCACAACGTCTTCCATAACGCCCGCGCCGTGAACGCCACCCATGTTTCCCCCCTGGATTGATCCCACCGAGCTACTCACTATCCCTCCGAGGACACTTCCGGAGACCCGGGTGCTCGTCTATAGAAACGGTCAGTAACTTTAGTTTTTTTTAACTTGATTATAAATGTAATAATACATAAATGGATAGGTCTACTTACCAAGTAAACAGCGACCGAAATTAAGTAGACGGCTGTAGTGATTTGCATGGTTTTTCCTTGTTAGCGATTTTTTTTAATAGATTTGTTAGGTGAATCGTGCAGTAGCAGAGCAGTTGAATGTTGGTAGGGAAAAAAGTATTATAATAAACGAAACACGAAACTGTAATATTGCGATTGAATGTATACGTTTGTAACGAGTGAATCACTTTTTTTATAAAATAATAAAATTACTTAAAGAGTTGGCCATTAAATACTAAATAGTGAAGCCCATCGTCAGTTTTCCAAAGACTCCCTTTTAAATTAATGAACTTAATTAAGGATTCTTTCACCGTAATGTAAGGCGTTAAAATGATTAGTTACGGGGTCATTTACATTGGGTAGCATCTCAAACTAATGGTGAATGGAGCATTATCTTATGTCAAACGAGCCAGGCCACAGCAGATGTAAATTATTCTTAAGAAAATATAAAATGCGTCACTGTCAACTGTCAACTGTCAGATTGATTTTCTGGAAGCGTAAAGTTTAATTTTAAAGGTCACGCACACTTTTATTTCTTTCTAGGAACTAATTTTTTAATTTGTTCGAGTTTTATTTACTTTGTACAATTATTACTGATAATTCTATTTCAACTTACAAACTCTTCACCTTCAACCTTCCCACAAGCACACAACGATGAGTGTATTAATAATTATTATTATAATTAACTGGTAATTGCGGTCTCTGTGAAAAGGACATAGCTACTCAGAAAGAACTATCAAAGTCAAAGGTTATCTTGCTCAATTATCATTGGAATTCATGAGAATTCGACCAAATAGCACGGGTCTGGTGTAGTTTT